>OMLC01037688.1:0-17061 GCA_900302585.1 Regalecus glesne
CTAGCAACAGGCCGTCAACGCAACGTCCGTACAGACATATGGGCGGGAAACGTAAGTCCACTGACCAATCAGAGTGAAGCTCGGCTCTTGATTCAGCGTGAAATGCAAACGTTAGGAACGTGACCACGCCCACATTGTACCGGTGGAGGTGGGAAATGGCGGGTGATCCGAAAGTGGGTCAGCTTGCCCAGCGTGTCTACGCTACCTTGCAGGTAAATAACTTAAAACTCCATCTTCGATTTATCCGTGGGGAGAGACGAGTGTCTGAGTTGTGGCATTTTAATATCGACATACCCTGAAGGTTGCTGAGACTGTTGGTGTTAGTGTGGCGACGCATTGTAGCTAACCTGAGCCCTGTGTTTGTGCTGCTGGAGGGCTCGTCCTGCCCGGTGGTGGAAGGCTTGTATCTACGAGAGACAGACAGCCTCCAGGAGCTTCTCTGTACTCCGTCCCAGAGTCGTACGGACATCCTTGTTTGGATCTGTAGCAGGTAGACTGCATAGCTAACAAGTTAATGTATTTACCCAGAATTCTATTTCTCTTTGCAAATCAAATCCGTCTTATTTCCACATCACTTCACAGCATCAATCCCAACATCAATTTAAAGATGACTTCCATGAAATCCAAAGATCAGCATGTAGTGGCTAAAGGTAGGCTTACTACCTCCCTCATTATGAATAGATTGTTGGTTTCCCTTTAATGTCTTGTCATGAGTCAAGTCAAGTTGGTTTTATTTGTATAGCCCATTATCACAAATTAACAATGTGCCTTGGTGGACTTGTTGTTCGTCGCTCTGGATAAGAGCTTCTGCTAGATGCCTGTAATGGACTTAACACTAACACAACCTCCTGTCCTCAGAGCCTCACATCAAATCAGGAACAACTCCCTTAAAAGCATTTAACAGGGAGAATAGTTAGAAACCTCAGGGAGAGCCACAGAGGAGGATCTCTCTCCCAAGACAGACAGCCATGCAATGGATGATGGGAACACAGAATAAGACACAATTCACAGCACACAACATGATCAGGATAACAGAATAGTGATTGAATAACAAAAGGTAAAGCAGTAATAATAATGTAATATCCTCCTTCATAGTGAAGGTACTGATGATTATTTAAAATAAATGCATGCCAGATCAAGCCACTATGCCAATATTCATCACATGTTGGATGTGGACAAAAGGACAGATGGATTAGGATCCTTAAAAGAGGTGGGAATAGCAGTAGACAACAACAGGCATCATAGTCCGAACCACCATGGCGGCACCGATTACACGCCTCCCAGGTTCAAGGTCACATACATAAAAAATTAGAAAATAATAAAAGGAAACATTGAGGGACATTCACTCAGCAAGAGAAACTAGGTGAGAGCTTACATTAGTCAGCACTATATGTTCTTACTATATAATGTTATCTGTAGAGAACAGTACTTAGTAAACTCATTGAGACAGAAACCCAGTCGCCATGCGGTACAGATTATGAATCACAAAATGTAAAATCACTATTCGTAAGTTAAGGCAAAAAGACGAGTCTTAAGTTGAGCTTTAAAGGAATCAAGATGGTGTGATTGTCTGATAGCAGCAATCAAGTGAGAATGGTGGGTAGTCCATAGTGTTTAGTTGTCCGTTTCTTTAACATCTCTGATCACATGAACTACTCAGGTGGTGTGATCTGTTTTCTCTCCTGCTATCAGCGATGGCTATGCTCGGGCAGGAGTTAATGCTGTGCAAAGCAGATGACCTGGATCTGATTGGGGTGAGAAAAATTATTTAAAGCTGCTATTGAGAACATTGGGGAAGAGTGGCTAGGCCTGTGTTAGATTTATCACCTATGTCTGTGTCTGTGTGCATGCTCGAGGATCTAGGTAGAGAAATCACAAAACGTTGAATCATAACCTGACTCCAGGCATCCCCACCCGTATGGCCAAATGATGATTTGATATGAAATTTGGCCATTTACTGGAGTTTCAGTGGTAATGAGCACTATTCACAGCGGGCTGGGCAATAGTTGCAACCGCATTATAAAATACTGATACATGAATTCACCTGTCTCAAGGAAGGTTGCTCACTCTTCACATCAGAATCGGTTTGTTGGCCATGTACGCTTTCACTGCATGGAATTTGACTTCTGTTTCATGGCTCTCAGGTACTTCACATAGAATGACAACACAAAATTCTTCAGACATATTCACAAGGAATAACTATAGGTGAATATAAGAGGTAATAAAGTCCAATGGTATATCACAGAAATGAAACGAATGTTTACATGTTAGCAGGTTTCTAAACCTCCATTCAGATGACCTGATTCAAGCTATTTTGACCTTTTTGACTATCTGGATTTTTTCTGTGATGGTGACTACCTCCCAACCCTCTGTGATTTGTACACAACACCATTGAAACTCCAGCAAAGGGCCAACTTGCATATCAAACCATCATTGGTTTTGGCCGTTATACCACTGTAGTGTTTATAAGGGTGGGTTTTGCTGCAGTTAGCCCAGACTGAAAATGTTCCCTGTATGAGGGATAAGAAAGACGTCTTTCAATAATACTGTATCCAGATGAACTGATTCAATTTTTTTGTGACTCGTATTGGTGTTGAGGTCATCTTTATACTTTTGATAGTGATTGCCACATAAAATATTCTGTTTCCCCACTGCGAACTAAGTTTTTCCTTCTCTGTCTCCAACCCAGGGCCATGCAAGCCCTCATCGACAGCTTCAATTCTTGGAGCAGCTCTTAGCTGTGGTTCCAGGCAGTGGGATGCCTGCTGAAGGTGTAGTTGATGAAGAAAGACTACTCAGTGAACTCTGTTCTGATGAGAATCACCCCAACCTCGTACACATGCTAAGTCCCTCAATGAATCCCTGGCCTACTGACATGATGTACGTACTTTTTGTCTTTGGAGATGGGTATCATGAATGTAACCATTCCTTTATATTTCTTTGACCATCTTAAGGAGGGAGAGGACAACCCACACCCCCTATTGTTAAAAGATGTTATTCAGTTCACAAACTGTGTCTTTGTGAGTGTTGATCAATCCAATTCAGCTGCCCTTACAGGTAGATGAATTCCTCGACATGCCCTCCTGCGTGATTCGTACATGTTTTCACAGTGCAGGATGTGTTTTGATCAAGACACAAATTATTTCACAAACTAGCTATGCTAGGCACATTGACTTTCTCAATCCAGTTTTTAAAAGCCCCATGTGTGCTGGTCCTGTTGGGTGGTGAGGTAAGTTCGGATTTACTCAATAAGTAAGAGTAAAAGAACTGGATGTTTCATACAATGCAATGTGAACCATTTAATTTGATGTAGTAGCCAGTTAGAATGCAGAAAGGACGACGTGACAACATCTCCCTGTAGGAATGTGACTGACCGTACACCACACTGATCAAAGTTTTTTACTGCTGCTTTTCTTTTTTTGACTAACTGTCCTTCCTGTCACCTATTTATTCTCCCCAGGACTTTACCCAAGTGTGAGAAGTCATCATTTCACAAGTCAAGTAGGGAAGAGGCTGCTGATCTTGCAGCCCTTCTGCAGTCTACCCAGGCAGCGTTGGAGCAGCTACATTCAGATGTAAGTTTGTATGAGTGGCTAATTATATCAGCAATATTCAAATTGCTGAAAACTGTGATTTTTTTATCCCTCCAATTATTTTTATCAGGACCACAGTCAGGTTACATAGTGCTGCCATCTTTACCATGGTTGGAGACACTCTCCTGTCTGTATACTGGTGTTGAAAATGACTTGAAATCATGAACACTGTAACAGATATTTAGTTAAAGGACATTTTGAATCCTTTGAAATTCCCCACATTTCTCCGTTAAATATGGTTTAACCTTTTTCTTCATACAACTACTTACATTGTATTTGAATCATATCCTTTAGTTTTTCCTTATACTGTAGTACATTTTGGTGTACTGATATTCTCTGTCATGTCCATCTACCTCAAGCATGTAGGATGTAGGTAACCTGCAGACGTTTATTTCAATATTTCTGACGGAATTTTCTGCAACATTGCACTTTTTTACCTCTTATTTTGGCCTGCTTATAGTCAATGTGTGTGTGTCCGTGTATGTGCGTGTATATAATTATATATATACACACACATACATATATATCTGTGTGTGTGTGTGTGTATATATATATAGGAAGTTTGTGTTGTCATTTTATGTGAAGTACCTGTGAGAGCTGTGAAATTCCATGTAGTGAAACGTTACATGGCCTATAAAGTTGATTCTGAATCTACTTCTCTCCTGCTATTTTCCTTAGTGTGAATTCCTGCACGGTGAAGCTCAGAGTCCTGTCGTCTTCTCTCCCTGTGCTTTACGTGTGGCAGTGTGTGACCTCTGCCAGTTGGTGGCTGCCTTCAAACACATCTATGAAACTGACCTCAGAAGCTATTGTAACAGAAGCCCCCTCAGTCTCAGTACAGAGACAGACACTTTCCAGAGGGTACACAAGCTGTTGTTGGCCTGTAAAACGGTAGGTGTACATCTAGAACAGACATTGGTTGTGCATCCTGCAGCAACCTTTCTCCCCTTAAGCTGGGCTTGTAGAGTCAGATTGTGGTTCAACCATTTGTTTTCATTCTTCATTGTGTCTCAGGAGTTGGAAATGCTGAATGAGGTAACAGAAGCATCTGAAGCCATGACTGACAGAGCAGACCAACGATAAAGACAGCTTCACTTCTGGAGCCATGGAGAGAACCATGCATCACGTAAGTACACAAAACATACTAAAGCTGTGAGGACACAGTGGAAGGACTTCCGTAGCATATAGCACAGCCTCCCGAGGCTTGCATGTTCTCCCCGTGTCTGTGAGTTTTTACTAGGTGCTCTGGTTTCCTCCCACCATTAAAGACATGTTGACTCGGGGGGTCAATACGCCTGCCTGTGGTCTTGACCGAGGCATGACAAAAAGAGCTGGACTTGGTCCCTGGGTGCTGCATGCCCCCCCACTGCTCCCTAGATGGCCAAGATGGGCTAAATGAGGAGGATGAATTTCCCCATGGGTATTAAGTATATCTTAGTTATCGGCATTTCTGCTGTGCGAAAATATCTACAATGACAAGTTTATCTAAATGCCATGATTACCTGTCTCTGTCAGCTGCTGTGGCTCAGCGGTAGAGCTTCACCTCCAGGTCAGGCATTACAGGTTCAATCCTGCACCTCATCTCATCATCGGTCAAGCAAAAATCACTGCAATATAAATTAGAAAATAAATGGAAATAAAATGCTAAGTAATGGCAGTGTCCCCATCTTTCAAAGAAAGATAATTCTGTATTACATCTATTTACTGCGTTCTCATATATACACACATATATATATACACATATATATATACACACACACACACGCCTGATTTAATTATTTAAACCAAAACTTGCTTGAATGTTTATAATAAGTAGTTCTAATAAAGCGTTTCTCATCTTTGAAAGATGAGGACACTGACATTATTTTCCACATTATTTCCATCTCTCCAACCCGGGTCAAATGGATGAGCAGTTGATGATGGATTGATGGCTGGATAATCATACAGTCTATAGGCAAGATGCCTCTACCACAAGCAGCAGATGATGGGTGTCAGCAGTGCTTGGCAGCTGTTTTGCTCCCACTGTGTCTCTGCATTCTTTCCCTTGGCTCTGTGTTGCTGAATCTTTTCATTTGATTTTGTTTTTCAGACGACCAACTGGTGGAGTTGAGCAGACGGCACAGAAACTTCTTCTCTATTCTTCATTAGTAACAAGCCACCGTGTTGTCAAACCTCACAGTTTTTCTAACAATGTGCATACATGTTGCTTCTATTAGTAATCAGGCTTTTTTTAGTGTTACACCAGTTACATTTACTGATGACAACTGTGGATGCTTTAGTAGGAACGGATTCCTTAAACATGTCTTTTGAGGCTATGTAAGAGAACCATCTAATCTTTAGTGACCTGGTGGAATTAACCTTGAGCAGTGGTGGTGTTCAGTACGTCATGGAATGGAATTACCTTGCATGGCTCAGGATTTCAACTTGAGGAACTGAATAATAAACTATTTTGTCTTAAAAAGAACTCTTTTTTTAACCCAAGGTATCCGAGCTGCAACCAACCAAGGCTTAGTAGTCCAAAGTAAAGCCATGTTGAATGTTCAATGTTGAAGTTTTGGCCCCATTGGTTTTGTCCTGGACTCTGCTCTCCTAAAGCCCTGGTCTGGTTTTGGTCTCACTGGGCAGTGTTGGCTACAATCAGCTGATATGAAAATCCTGCTAAGGAATATTGTGATGGTGGAGATGTTAAGTCAAGGCCATTTTATTTGTATAGCCCGTTATCACAACTTGACAATTTGCCTCAGTGGACTTTTTAGATATTTGCCACCCATGTTCTCCTTCAGCAGTACTGCACAAGTCAACCAACTCTAAAATGCAGAGTTTGAGAAAAATGAGGCTGGTCAGAACACCTTTGAAAAGTTTACCAATGAAGTTTATATGTTATATGTAAGTTAATCTCTAGGGTAAATCACATTGACAACGTGTTTTACAGTTGTTTTATCAACATGGGCACTACACAAAGTAATCTCAAAGCAGGACTCTGTTTCTACATCACACAGCGTGTGCTTCACACAGCCTTGTTCCTTAAAGTCTGGTAATTCAACACTTCTGATTCAAGCAGGTACATCATTTAGGTCCCGTTAGCTGTTCTGAGCTCATTGGCAGATAGAGGACCTCTGTTAAAATCCTTTCTGGATCAGCCAGTCTTTAAGCTCTTTCTCAAATTGACCTTTGACACGAAGGGTCATGGTCACTTCATTGACTTGTGTTGGGAAGTCTTTGTCGGCGGTCTCTCTCAGGAACGTCTTGACGTCCTTCTCCAAAGCCCAAATGTCGCCTTCCACCTTCCGCACCACGGTAATCCTGCGGCTGCCGTTGGTTATGTCGCTGTACACGGGAATGTTGTGCATTCGTGACCGGCGAATCCTGTAGGGCAGCGGCGGTGGCGCTTCAGGTGGAGGGACCCAGCCGGAGGGAGCCGGCCCGTCATGCTGGGGAGGAAGAGGAACCCGTGTCGGCGGAACCAGCCGCTCCACATACCGGTACTCCTCAGTGGATTCCAGAAACACGTTCGTCTTGGCCTCCGACGTGAAGCTGCACACTGACTGAACCCGTGGAAATGGGAGGTGTGGTCCTGCGGTGTGTCTTCGTAATCCGTACACAGTGCGTAGCCCCCCGCGTAACATTGCGACTAGAACGTTAACAGACGCCGCCATGATGCCTGACTGGCTTACATTTACACCGGATATAGTTTCCCAGGTCTACATTTTAACATCCGGCCTGATGGGTGAAACGTGTTGCTGCCATCTACAGGCGAAAAGTTACTGGTGTAAAAACTGCTGCCCTGTCACCACCCGACCCGTACTGTGTCCCGGTTGGTTAGAATCTCAACAGAACCACAACTGTCAGACAAACTTGGTCGTAATGTGGACCTGTTTAATGGTCTGTTGCCACATCTGCTCTGAGGTGGTCAACACTGTCCTGGAGATGGAGCATTTTACTGTAGGGATTACAGTAGTTAGTAGAGAAGCCTTTGAGAATTGACTCCTCCACACGGCTGCTCCTTGTCACCTGTCCTGTTTGTGATGATCATGGACAGGATGAGGAGGTGTAGTGGTGGAGGAGAGGGGTCGTAGTTCAGTGGACTGAGGATCACATCACTGCTGTGTACGGAGGATGTGGTTCTGATGACATCATCAGTCTGTGACCTCCAACAGTCTCTGGATCAGTTCACAGCTGAGTGTGGAGCAGCAGGGATGAGGATCAGCACCTCTAAATCTGAGACCATGGTTCTCAGCAGGACACCAGAGGATGGTCCACTCTGAGTAGGGAATGAGTCCTGACCCCAAGTGAGGGACGTCAAGTCTCTCAGGGTTCTCCAGTGAGGGGAAGATGGAGCATGAGTTGGACCAGAGAATCAGAGCTGCTGGAGCAGTACTGAGCTCACTTGACTAAACCATGGTTACCAAGAGAGAGCTGAGCTAGAAGACAAAGATCTCCATCTACTGGTCAGTGTTTGTTCCTACTCTGGCCATGAAAGCTGGGTCATGACAGAAAGAACAAGATCATGGATATAAGCAGCTGAAATGGGTATTCTCAGGAGGGTGGCTGATGTCTCCCTTGAAGATATGATAGGTCCAGTTATCACGAGGGACTCTGAGTAGAGCCTCTGCTCCTTCAAGTTGAAAGGAGCCAGTTGAGGTACTTTGGGCATCTAATCAGGAGGCCACCAGGTTACCTCCCAAATGAAGTTTTCCAGGCATGGCCAGCTGGGAGGAGGCCAGAGGATAGACTGAGGACCAGGTGGAGGGATTTTATCTGTATACTGTTCTGGAAATGCCTTGCGATCCTCCAGTCAGAGCTAGTTGATGTTGCAAGGGAAAGGAAAACTTGGAATTTCCGGCTGAAATCTGGTACCTCTGGGACTCAACCCCAGATAAGCGGTTGACGATGGATGGATAGATATTGATAAAATCCTTAGCGACAGTGCCAATTAATGACCATCTAGAATGCAAATATGCCAGATCTACCCACTAGACTATTTCTCATCATTTATAGAATGTGGACAGATGGATGATGATCTTTAAAGAGGCTGCAGTAGTTTACCAGCTCATGCAGATTTAGAATTTTCTGATGAACATGTTTTTTTAGCAAAGAGCCTTTCTTTTAAAATAATTTTCAGAAACCTTATTTGGTATCTTATCAATGTTCTGGATTGGTTCCTTTTAGAGATGAAGGACTAATGTTTGTCTGTCCCTTTCAAAGGCAACAGAAGCTGGTTCTAAGGAACAATTCTTCCAGTTTGTTCCAGCAACTACGATTGCTAATCCGTGGTCAAGACCAAGATTGTTTTCAGGTAAAATTTTCTGAACCCATACTGTTTTTTTCATTGGGTTTAAATAAATAAATCAAATAAATTGATTCCCTTATCAGTCCTGCAAGGGTAAATTTGGATTTCTCTGCATTTTAACCCATCCTATTTTATAGGAGCAGTGAGCTGCCAACATATGGCAAGAAAAAAGATGTGTTTTTTTTTAAATGATATACTCTGTGATGGAATGGGGATCTGTCCAGGATAGGTCCTTGCCTTCTCCCAATGAGTGCTGGAACAGGCTCCAGCATAACTCCATTACCTGGCTTCAGATAACCAGTTGAAATTGGATGGATGGATGTCTGTTCAACTATTAATATATAATTGTGAAACCAACCAAATTACCATGTAGTGTATTTCTCTCTTTCAGCTCCAGAGTATGTTCAGTCCAGAGGAGCGTTTGACAAGACACGGGGAGTTGTCAATTCGTCCTAAAGAGGATGTGACGATACACTTGCTCTTTGCACCCACCAGGGTGGCCTGTATGTTGGCCAAGCTTGAGATCAAACAATCTGGAGTACGGCCCTCACAGCCAGGGATCAAGTTTACGGTGAGAATCTGACTTTTATTTTACATCTCTCTGGTTTCTTTTATCACCTGCTATCTATTTTCCTCTCATCATTTTCTTGTTTTCTTTGTAACGTTTGCCTTTTTTTTCCTGACTGCTACTTCTATAAGCTTTTCATAAATCTTAAATGTTTTCTGCTCTGTGGTGTGTGTGTAGGTATAGACACACTGTCATTATTCTTTTCACTACTGATAATCAACTAATAATTCTTCTAAAGCTTGGCTTTAGAAGAAATGTGCATTAAGGATAACTATATCATAAGTTTACTCCCATGTTATCTCAGATTCCTCTTTCAGGGTATGGTGGCACCAGCAATATCATCCTGGAGGATCTGAGGAAACGAGCAGATGGCTATGTCACCACGCTAACAGGCATAGCTGTTGGCAAAGTCAGCAAGGTGTGTCTGTGTGTGAGGAACACTGGCTCCAGGGCAGCCTTCATCAAAGCTGAGGCTTACTCTGACATGCAGACGCGCTCCATCATGGATCCCTCTGTCATTAGCCTCTCCCCATCACAATTTGTCCTGAAAGAGAGAACGCAAGAGGTAGGACACCTTATTAAACTGATATTAAAAGATTATATTATTTGGCAGCTTGGTGGCTCAGCTGGTATACCACATTGGCTCTGGCCTTAATACATCATCCTGGATTGGATTCCAGCTTGGGACTTTTGTTGCATCTCTTTCCTTACACTCTCCGTTTGCTGTCTACGGTGACTCGCCTGTCAATGAAGCCTAGAATGCCTGAAAAAACATTATATTGTAGTGTAGGAATGAATGACTGTCAGAAGTTGAGGGACTTGAAATTTGAAGTTCAGACAAGAATACATTTTAAACAAGAGGGAAAGTTCAAGGTTTTGGCATAGAAGGTGTTTTTAAATTCGTGCAATCATTATTACATTACAGGCATTTAGCAGACACTCTTATCCAGAGCCACGTACATCAAGTGAGCAGTTGGGGGTTCCGTGTCTTGCTCAAGGACACCTCGACATGCTATATGCAGGGCCAGGGATCGATCCTGTAACCTTCTGATTCCCAGACAACCGCTCTACCCACTGAGCTATGCCGCCCCCCTGATTCAGTGTCAGCTTCTTAAATCCTACTAGGTGGTGCCTGTCTGTCATATGAATGCTAATCCTGTAATGTAGCCCTCTCAATGTGTGCGTATGTGTATGTATTTCTAGGTGATCACAGTACTTCTCAAGTCCACCCAGCGAGAGGTGTCTCTGTGTCAGTCAGCAAATGCGCTGCTCGTTACTCTTTGTTTTTTCTGTGGAGATGAAGTTTCCAGGCAGCAATACCGGAGGTCAGACATGGCGACAATTATTTTGTTTATTAAAGTGAATTTTTTTGACATTAGCATTTGGCGAAACACAATGAGGGAAAGTAAAGAATAGTTATTCAATCAAAACAATCTGATAAGTTCATTGGCTGGTTTGGGATTCAAGACGCAATTTGTTACATTTATGTGATGTGGAAGTACTGTTTGCACAATGAGACCCCCACATGGGAGTTCTTCTCTAATACAATTTTCTTTATTGTTGAAATGAGTATTTTAGAGAAATTGGTTTTGAATTTTCTCATTCAGCCAAGTGTTACCATTCACTGCCCTAGTATATCCTGCAGGACAATGTTTTTCTTGTTTGGCTAGTTGCAATAAGAGATGGCATATGAGCTAAGCTATAATTTAAGATGACATAATACTCCCAAAGCATTGATAAAAGCATACCCAATTGGCATTGAATTGGATTAAAAAATGTTTCTGTTTATTTATTAATTTTTGTTGTCTTTATTGTTTGCCCATTTATTCTGTGTTTTCCCCCCCAGGTTGTTGCAGAGTAAGGTGGAGAGTGGAAAGAAGATTCTTTCTGAGAATAGCATACTGAAGAATATTGAATTCAACACAAAGTTCTTAGGAGAGGATCAGATTACAGAGGGTAAGATATTTTGTAATGGATCTTGGTTTGCCCGTTGGAGAGTTGAGATCTGGTTAGATTTGGTTGAAGTGAGAAACTGATGCTAGAAGGATATGAGCAAAAAACATCTGAATTCTGGATAACTTCATTGTTTTCATTGCTACTCATTTCATAACAAAACGATAATACCAGAATCTAATTTCCTCCAAAAAAGAGCCTAAAATGTGTTGCGTGGTAACGGATTTCACTGATGTTGATCTTCCCCTGTAGCCTATGACTTGCCACAGAGACCGAATGAAGCCCAAATCTTCTATGGGAATATGAGTAAGGTAGTCCTGTCGCTGATGGGCAGCACAGAGAGTTCAGATACTGGCGAGAGTGACCACACTGAGCCCATGGAGTCATCTATTAAGCAGGACTTGGAGACAGACAGGTACCATCATGTACATGAGCTGTTACTGAAACAAAACATGCAAGAGCCTACTGTATCTTAACCATAGCATTTTAAAAAGACCACTTAGGGAAGACGGGAGCTGGCAACCATTAGGCAAGGCCACAGACAAGAATTTTAATATTAGTGCTATGATTTGAGAATTGTATTGCAATTTCATAATGATAGTCATCCCCAAAATTTAATAATGCCTTTTACATATGTTTATACTAGGGCTTAGCTAATTGACAAATACATCTGGAATAGGTAATGGGCTGAATTATTCACAGGAGGAATTTACATTTCTTTATAAAGTCCTCTATTTTGGAAATTAAAATTTCATAAGCATCCAACATGCATAGGCAAACAAGTACATATGCCACAAATACAATTCAAAATGGATCAAGGGCTTCATTCAGCATATGTAGCCTACATTGGACAACACTAGCCCCTACATACCTATGGTCATATAGGGCTTTATAAGCTTTTAGAGTAAGGCCCGGGCCACACTTCCTACCTGATTTACTCTGTGCACCATGGAAACGCTTTTCTTTTCATTTCGTTGCCCATTTTAACAGGTTCGAGTGGTCAGACAGCCTGAGTTGTGTTTTTATGTAGAGTTTTGGCACTGAGCCTATTTTCTCTGCTTTAAGCTTCTTGGTAAAAGTAGACTGCTAATTGTCAATATACATCATACATTACATAATTGAGAGTTTTTACTATAATTTCAATGTCTATATCTGTAGAATGTCACAGACAAAAAAAAACATTTTTTAATCATTAGCCGCAGCAAGCTAGGCAAAATTGAATTTTCATTAGATATAAAGAAATGAAATATTTGATTATTGATGGCATTTATCAAAGGAAAGCTCAAAAGTAAAAAGATGGGACTGGTGGTAGCAGCACCTCAGCAGCAATGCTGTCTCTGTTGACATTACACTTGTGAAAGTTTCAGCAGTAAAGTAGCTGTCACACACGGGTAAAGGTAAGCAGTGTGGACGAGGCCTAATGTGGATAATGTGTCAGCCATGCAGATTAGCTCTGTTATTCCCCCTTGTTTTTCATTTTAAGGCTGTAAGCAACAGCATGGTTCATTGGAGCAAAGTGGATTAGTTTTTTTTTCTCTGAAAACAGGCAGACAAGAAATTTGTTTCAGCCAAAGGTTATCATCAAATGGAAAAATCTGCTTATCCATCTCACAATAAATTGCCAATTGCTAAATGAATAGTTGCCAGTGGTGGGTCTGAAAATATTGACATATTACTCATAGGGATGGGTACTGTATTCAACAGGCACCAGCGATAAAAACTGTTGTATTGATCAATTCTGAGATTAATGGTTCTGCTGTTGGTATTGGTGAAATATAAAGAAAATATTTAGGCTACAAAAACATCCTAAACATTTTAGCTCACCAGCTCCATTTCTAATTTACAATAAGATCAAGACTAGTGTGTTCTTGAGCAAGACACTGAAGTTTTAAATTTCCCCTTGCGGGACATAAGGGAATCCATTTATTTTTCATTTGAGACATTATGCAATTCTACTCTGTTTTTGCTTTGAAGTGTGGGTAAGATTTCAAATGGGAAGAGGAGGGGGATTATAGTGGTCTGTGAAGGATTATGAGGGACAAACGTCTGCTTCCAAACATTACAGATCCTGTTTTTTAAGTCATACCTTCTTCTAGGTAATAAGAAGTTTATAAAAATGTGTTTCCACTGAAAATAAATAAATAAATGATTCCCTAACTTACTTAAAATGCAACTAATAACAAAGCACTAATTAGACAAAATATTGTTGGTCTGCAATTTTGGGGTTATCTTTGTTTATATCAAATAGTGTAAACATTTTCTTTTGTTCCAAATATCTTTTCCTGCACATTTGGTCTGAGCTGATAACTTAAGTGTATAAAGAATGTAATACTGCTCTCTATTTCCCTGTGGTTTCGCAAATAGTAATTTGTCCCTGGATGTGCTACCCGTGAAAGGACCCCAAGGTCTGGCCCTAAGAGTGGCAGAACCATCCCATAAGGTAGCATTTTCAATGTAGCTTCTTTAATAGACGATATGCTCTCAATACATTTTTGATTGCATCTTTTATGGAAGACAATGGAAAAGGATTTTGCCTGAATTAAATGGACTATGAAGTTTTGAGTGCTGAGTCTCTCCCCTAAGGCTTCAGAGTCCTCGGACAGGCAGCAGGAATCTTGGTCCGTTCAGCCAGAACATCTTGTCCTCACTGCTCCCACCATCAGTAAGTAGCAATTTGGGTTCTAACATGAATTGAAATATAGCATTGTTTCGCTGCAATTTTAAGTTCTACTCATGTATTTCAACGCTTTGCTGGGGTTGGGCCGTTTTTGTTTGTTTTTGCTTTTGCCGTCATTGGGCAAACATTTCATAGCCGTTCAGCATATTGTAATTTAAGAGTTGCGAGGAGAGTTATGGCCAATCATAGGTCTTTTCTGAGGGAGGGCATTTGTATTGGCTATTCTTACAAATGCAGATCCATGTGTCAATTCACATTCATCCTGACCTACTGGTTGCTTGTGGAATAGTTCAAGAGATTCACTGATTTCCCGGCTGCGCTGTTTCCAACCACGGCCAGAAGTCCATAGCTAGTGGGTCGTAATTGGCTAAGCCTCACACTGGTACAGGGGTTAGGTTGGATAAAGTATTCTGGGTTCACTAGTGTCCCCCTCTGGGTGGTCCAGGCCTCTTGGTTAAGTGAGCGGAAAGTACTCTGCTTCATTCTCCTCTGACGGCCAAGCACTGTGCTTTCCCCACCAGACCGTAATGTATAAAATAGTGAGTGCTTGTTGTCATGTGACTTGGAGGAGACGCATGCTACGGCTTCCTCCTTCCTGTTGACCTTCTAGAGAGGTATCAAAGAGACTGACCCAGCAGTAAGCAACTCGTGGAATTCAGGTGGGGGAAAAGGAGGATACAAGAATAAAAAATAATATTCATGTTCTCTATTGCAGCTTTAAAGGGGTCTGATTTTTAAATCCTGCTAACATGAACATGGGATAAGATTCTGGAATAAAATGTTACAATTTCATTCATCAAACACATCGATCCAAAGCAACCTACCTTTGAGAGTTTGTATAACGCAAGCGAGAATGTAGTCAGGAGTGAACAATGTGAGTAAGTGCCCTAAAGCTAATCTCGAGTCTGACAGGATGTAGGTGCCATCAGGCAGTGACCAGAGGAAATTATATGATAATGATTTTCACCATCTGCAGTCTTTTGTTGGCTTTGCTAAATAAATCTTTATTACAGATCACCAATGCTTATATTGTTATTGTTCTAGATGGTGCAGCCACTACCAGGCAGGTTCAGATCCGGAACAACACATCCAGACAGCTGAGTTTTGAGTTGTCCTGGCCTGCCCATTGCCTAACCATCACCCCCCAGCATGGAGTTATAGAGCCACAGTAAGAATTCACTATCGCTCTTACATACCACAAACTGAAGATGTAAAGGTGTGTAATGTAATAGCATTAAACTTGTCATCAAAAAATAATGTTCATTGTCTCCCTACTGCCAGAAGTATGCTTCTAGTCAATTTTATAGCCCATTATCACAAACTAAAAATGGGCTTCAGTGGACTTTACATTAACACAACATCCTGTCCTTAGACCCTCACATCAGATCAGAAACAACTCCCTTAAAAACCATTAACAGGAAGAAACCTCAGGGAGAGCCACAGAGGAGGATCTCTCTCCCAAGACAGACAGATGTGTGATGGATGATGTGTACACAGAATAAGACACACTTTACATCATACAACATGATCACGATAACAGAATTCTTATTGAATTAAAAAGATAAGAGTACTAATAATTATAACCTCCTTCATAATGAAGATATTAATCAATGAATATCTAAAATCCAAACACGCCAGATCAAGCCACTAGGCCAAGATTCATCATATGTTGCATGTGGACAAATAGACAGGTGGATGAGGATCCTTAAAAGAGGTGAGAATAGCAGCAGACAGATCAGTTTAAGCATCATAATCCAGACCACTACACTGGCACCAATTACAGGTCTCCCAGGTTCATGTGAGGTCACATACATAGAAAATGAGGACAACAAAGGAAACGTGCAAGGAGTCTTAAACATGTTATCATTTGTGTGATGCAGCTTGATCCTTTAATCCGCCAATAGATGGAAGGTTGTGGAATGATACTTGCATAAAGGGAAAATGTCAGGATGGCTTTCAGACCTACTAGCATTACCTACCTACCTTTGATGCAACTATTTCCCCACTATCTGTTTTTTTGTTAACCTAGGTGTCACCTGCAGGTTCTGATCAGTCCCAACCCCTCGCTAGCCACCAAATCTGCACTACTACCATGGAGTGGACAAATTTATATCCAATGTGACAGTCATCAGAAGGTATAAGATATCAGACGAGCTGACGTGAATAATGTTGAATCCTTTTTGAATGTTAATTACTTCATGTTGGTACTCTTTTTGTCACTGGAGAATGTCATCTGCTAAACACTGGAAACATATGTTGTTTCAGTCCATCAAGGTTCAGATTCGTCAGGATTTGACTCTGGACGTTTCAGCAGCTCCCGCAGATAGGACCCTGTCAGCATTGACTCCACAGGCTGCCACCCCTCTCTTGCCTTTGGTTAGGACCCGCAGCCAGACTGGTCAGCCCTTTCTGACCCCACAGCCCAAAGCACTGGTGGAGATCAGCCACAAAATGATTGTCTTCCCTGCTACTCCCTCTGGGGAAACTTCAGGTAGTAAAGAAGATTCCAAGCAGCTTGAATTATAATTCAGGCAAAGGTATAATTCAAATAGACCAACTCTGGATCCCGATAGAAAGGGATTTACAAACCAGGGTTGTACTGCTTTGCTTCAGAAGCCTGCCTGGAGGTGGAAAATGGAGAAGAGGAAGTCAGGTGGTACTTATCATCCTTTGCCCCTCCATATGTTAAGGTACTCCTCCTATATGTCACGTTTATTCATTTATTTTCTGCCACTCATCTGTTTATTGATCAGTTTCTTCAGTATCCCTTTTCTTTTAATATTTTTTTAGAGAAGACCTTTATTTTGCAGTTGTATTCCAGTTTCTGTGTACTTCTTCCTTTCTGCTTTCTAAATATATTATTGATGTGTCTTCTTTCCTCTTTTGGTAGTGCAGTTATTTTCTCTGTGTGTCTGTTAGTATCTGTTGCTGTTCTTTGAATGCATAGATTAAGCTAAACACCATATTCTTATCCTTATTC
>OMLC01037689.1:8041-27416 GCA_900302585.1 Regalecus glesne
GTGTACTACAAACATGCTCATGTTTGTAGTAGCAATGAGAACTTGCATCCACATGCTAATAATACCTTAACCAGGGAACTGGTGATAAGCAGGAGATATGTGGTTTTATTTGTTTGCATGTGTCTTCTGCAGTCTGCCTCACAGGTTCAACGTTTTGGTTACTTTCAGGCCCTGACTGTTTATGGGGACCATGTGTGTGAAACTCCGAGAGGGTCCTTGTTCAAAGAAACCTGCTTGTCCTTTGTAATAGAGTTCATCGTTTGAATGCAGATGTGCACTTCGCTGGAACCTTGCACCTCATCCATTACCCTCAGGGTGCCAGAGAGATAGTGAAGAGTGAATCCATTCAGAACGCATCATGACAGAGTCTGTTGGTCGAGTGAACTCGCCGTGAACTTGGCTCAACCGCAAGGTCCATGTATCAAAAAAAATATGTAATTTCTCTTCACCGCTCTGTTCTGTGTTCCATACAGATTGCTACTATCAACACGGTTAACATCCCCATGTATCAATCTGTCAATCTGATACTGAGCTCTGTGTCTGTCTCAGTAGATTCCATCAAACAGTGGCAGACACGTTACCTGAGATCCCGGGGCTTTATTTTCTATCTGAATGGGGTACGTACACAAAGAATGTACACAAGAGGGCTGATGTTAAGCACTCCTCAGGGTGTGATTCACGTTCAGGGAGAGGCTTTGTATCAATGCGGTGTTCAAAAATGAATCTCAACCGAGCAGTTATATGTAGTTGATAGTCTAATTTGAGACTGGAGAGTTCCGTCATGCTGTTTTTGCACTGTCAATGTCCAGGGTACAGGTGGATAATCCACTGTCGAGACCCCTGGGGGACAGCGAACAGGGTAAAAGAAGAAATGAGGAATATTTAGAAGAAGAAGACGACGACGACGAAGAAGAAGAAGAAGAAGAAGACGAAGAAGAATACGAAGAATACGAAGAAGACAAAGAAGAAGAAGAAGACAAAGAAGAAGAAAAGGCAAAAGAAGAAGAAGAAGACGAAGATAACAAATGACGAAGAAGAAGATGAAGACAAAGAAGATGAAGATAAAGAAGAGAAGGACGAAGAAGAAGAAAAAGAAGATGAAGAAGAAAATGACGAAGAAGAAGAAGATAACAGACGATGAAGAAGAAGACGATGGCACTTTTTCCGAGGTAGTCCCGATGAAACGAACCCCAGTTTCTTCAAGTATATGCTCAATAATCCAGGTAAGGGAATATTAAATAAGGTTAGATAAGTTTGTTTAGACAGTGTTTTAAGCAAATAAACGTTTCATCACTCACACCGACGGAATTTTCGGTCATTTTTACATGCACTTTCCCAGACGAAAACCTATTGGTAAAGATAGATTACTTGAGAGGCCATCCAGCCAATCACCGCCATTTGACCGGCCCACCACGTCACGTCACAGCGGGCTTTTTAAGCTACGTGAGTCACACCAACAGTAACAAATGAGGGCATTTCATTTAAAAAAGGCCAATAAGATGTCAAAATAATGAAGAGGCTGCTCAACTAGTAGGAAATATTGATATTTTTCCTTACTTAGCTGTCTTATATGTCGTGTTTGCTAACTTTAGCCGTTGAACATAAAATGAACTATGCTAGCTTAGTCGTGCTAGTTAGCTAACTCAATCATTTTATGCGTCCGCTTTTGCCGTCCAGATAACAAGTTATAGTCTTAATGCCGATTTTCTTTTTCTTTGTTTGTTTCAGCAAGCTTTTAATTAGTAGGTTAGTGGTCTGTTACAGATCCGTACTGGCTAGCCTGATAGTATGTGCCAAGCATTCGTGATAGTTTATTTGCTAGTGACATGCCATGAGTGACAATGTTCAACATTCTCGTTGTTGTTTTTGCTACACAGATTGTTAGAAATTGCACCAAAAGCAAAATGCAGAAGATTGACGCCCTTTTTGAGCCAAGTCATGTAAGTGGAGTTATCTCACATAGTTAGATCCTGGGTTTAGTAGGTTTGCTTTGGGAAGAACCAGAAAACTAACTTGCGATCAAAGACTGCACTCATTCACTTTTATACAAATGCATTCATTTTCTTCATGTATTAATGATATGTAGGTGTTCATTTACCCAGCTTATATCTATTTGATTGAGCTTTGAAACTTTTTAAAACGGACAAAACCTGTTTATCTCTGCATCAACTCATCCCCATTACTGCTGTGTTCTTATTTAAATAGGCAATCACATCAGACATCAACGTCAGCGAGAGGATGAAGTCAACATTACACAGGTGAGCAGTCAAATGAAATTGGTTTAAGGTTTGGCCTCATCTTCCAGATAATGCTGTGGAGCTGTTTCTTTGTAGTAGAAGCATCCATCTGGAGGCAGAGGGGATAGTGAATGGGGAGTGAGTAAGGAAGAAAATGCTCAAGACCATCAACATTGAGTTCTATTATGTGAATGAGTGTTTTTTATGTTATATATAGGATATTTATGGGGAAGTAGTGTCTAGGAGTTTAGGAGCGTATCTTTTAACAGACACTAAAGTCATTTCTTAATATTATGGTATGTGAGTAATGGTGAATATAGTAAATTGGGGTGGTGTTGTATTTTCTAACTCAATATCATGTGTATGTAGTGGTGAAGGAAATGTAGAAATGTATGAGATTCAGTTTGATTAGGCATATTGTGGAGAATGGAGGGTTCAATAATGCTGTCCCACTCCTAGAAGCCCCACTCTTTTAAAATCACTCAACCACTGTCAATGTCACACAGGGCAGATCATTGCTGACATTAGAGATTTGATGTTTGGAGACTTCTAACTGAAAGATCAGCTGTATTGAGCTGTTGACCCAAACATTGGTCATCATAATGATCCATCATGATGGATGAAATTACTCCCTATGATGCAAGGAATCAAGCTGTCCTGGTATTGAAAAATGGGACTTGAAAAGGTATGTTGTGAAAACACAACCAACTTACTATTTGTAGCGAAGTGATGAGTGTTTTTTCAATTTTGTTAAAGGGATTTTCAACTTTTAAATTACAGTGGCTTAGCTGCAGATTTTTCTTTGTCATCAGAGATTGCTGTCTTCTGCCTAAGCATGTGGGGAAAAATTCCAGTTCCCTTTGAGTAACTGAGCAAAGAAAATGGATAAATTGATAGAAAGTGTTGTTCAGAAAGGAGATAAAGAAAACTGAATGGCTGACATGTAGATAATAAACCGAGAAGTCATTCTGCATGCTCAGTGGTGGTTCAGTTCTGTTCCGGTGTCACGTGTCTCCGTCCCAACACTGACAATTTATAATGTATTATGTTGTATTGTATTGACACGGACCTTGTGGTCTTATAAAAAGCCAGTGTGTACAATTTAATTGTTGTTGGCGATATGGCTGAGCAGCTACAACTGATTTCTTTTACGCCTTAGCCTTTCGAGTGTTTTCGTGATCTGAAAACCTACTTTCTTCTGAACTTTTTCCCTTGAACCTAACCACATCACCCATGAGATGCTTTTTATCCACATAAACAACAATGTTACATCTGACCTTGCACACATGGTGGTTACTACAATGTGCAGCTATTCAATAGTCATTTTCTTGTAAATGGATGGGGTTTCAACAGGTTAGCAGCATGTCAGGCACTACAGTAGATATGACTGTATTTTTTTCTTGTAACATCTTTGGCTGTAAATCAGGTTATGTTATTATGTATCTTACAGTGTATTTACTGTAAAAATGATATTTTGTGCAGATTAGTTCTATTGGGTTAGTAACGGTTACCATCTTTATCATCATATTTTATAGAGCACGAGTGCAGTACAGGATAGAGAGGCCCATAGGATAGTGGAGGAAATTCCCTCAGAGTCCAGTGATGATAATTACAGTGGCAGTGATGATGAGTGGCTGCCAGAAAAAGAGGGTGCGGCGAATGCTAGTGACAGTGGGGCTGAGAATGCTGAGGGAGCTCAGGATGCTGAGGGAGCTGCCCATGTGGAGCACAGTAGTATAAAAGCAGGAATGTCCGGAAAACAAAAGGCAACCAGTTTGAGGGAGACTTCCCTCCTTTTTTAAGAGTAAATAAAATTAATCTTGAGACATGGATTGATTTTCAAATATCCTCTCTATTGTTGTTATTTAATGTTCACTATTAATGTCACTATTAGTCCCTATCTTATGGGAAATGGACATGGACCTAGATGGAGCTTGTGGGAATAAGGCCAGATGCCCTTCCTGATGCCCAGCGAATTTATGCATACCCTAACCAACTTCTGTTGGTTAGAGTATGTGTGTGTTCGATGTTGATGATGAAAAATCAGTGTTACCCGCATTAAATTTGCTATCTTTGGTACGAACTTAGTATAAATGATAAAGATTCTTATAACACCAATGGTTTACTTTTATTTTTATTTCACATGCGCAAGTTGTGTAAAGTATTGTAGAGTGTATTCACAAAGCACTGCTTTGCTGTGTTTGAAAACTCGTGTAGTTATTCACTAGAACTTCATCTTGGTATTTTACACACATCAAAATGAATTTCACCTAGTACAACATCTGCAGACCACTGGTTTCATGGCAGCATGTTAGGGGTCGGATTTTGTCCAAATTACAGTCCTTTCATGAAAAATGTTCTGGTAGCAGCCTGGGTGCAGTAACTCTCAGAAACTCAGTGGTTTTAAGATCCTAATGGGAAGTACCACAGCATCTGTTCATAGCTCCCTATGGTGATCGATAGGACTCCCTCCTTTCAGGTTTAACTGACAGGAGAATGGATAATGTGGTTGTCTCATTTTGTGTACTGATGAGACAAGTCTTCTTTATTTATGATACTAGTCAGAATTATGCCTCCATTGTATAACGGTGTACAGTACAATACTTTACCCTATTGTATACTATCCTGCAATAACTGCAATGGATTTACCTGATTGTAAGGAAGCCCAGGCTTGTGCTTTTTCTTGGACAGCCAAACTGAGTGAAAAAGTCAAATTTCTCAGGCATGTGAAAGTCTTTGGCACATTTCCTTTTGAGAGTGTTGTTGCTGGATTCTTGTTCTTGAATAAGCAATGACTCCTGAAGAAAAACACATTAAAGTTGCAGCACATTACAGCAGAACAATTTTCATCACAATACCTCTGTAATCATTTTTCTGGGAAAAAAAGACAAGATTCAGGCAATTTAACGCTGATCTAAACTTATATTTGATGAGCTAGATGTTGTGGGTTCAAACCCACTGCGGGGCATCAAGAGGGGCTTCTGGCTTTAATCCACCAAGCTCCTTGTAAATTTGTGTCCACCCCACAACGTGGGGACTAATCATAGCATGTAAAATTGGGCCTCTATACACCTATAGACAGTACATTCATCCATCCTTCCATTGTAAACTGCTTATCTGAAGCCAGGTCGCAGGGCAATGGCGAAGCCCATCCCACTGGTCATTGGGTAGAAGGTGGCAAACACTATGGGCAGGCCACCATTCCATTGAAGGTTTTCAGCAGTTAGGGGTTCAGTGTCTTGCTCAGGAACAGTTTGACATGCTTTGCCACCAGTCATCCAATTAGTGGATGACTGCCCCACCTCCTGAGCTTAACACCCCACACAAGTCACTGTTCCATGTTCGGGCAGGCTTGGGGGATTAAGACCAGATGTCCTTCTTGACGTCCTGCGGTGGGTTCGAACCTGCAGCCTCTTCCTTGTTAGTTCCCAAACCGTGTGCTCTAGCCCTGAGCTACAGCACCCCCATAGAGGGAGATACAAATAAAATGCATCATACATAAATGAAAAATGCAATTATTACATCAATCACTGTGGAACATCAATCATATGTTTCCCTTTTATTGCTCCGGTTACTCCGTGATTCATCAAACCAAAAGGCACTGGCGTCTTGTCCTCTTGTAATCCAGCCATCCCTTTCTTAACTTTTGCTGATGATGTTGGTGTGTAACTTAAAAAGAAGCACATCCTCTATCCTCTCTTTGCTGGTCACCATCATCCTTCTTTCTCTTCCTGTTTGGATGCCTGTTCCGTCTTTCTGTCGTCTGTGATTGTGATCAACCTGTGATCCAGTGATGCCGGAGAGTCACCAAAGAACATGGTGTGCTCTCTCACAGCATTCATCTTAATTAAAATTTAATGAAATGTGGCTCTCTTTACTATTGTGTCTCGCTGCTCATAAATGATACATTGTACTTTGCAGTATTAGTCACAAAGTCATCCACACGCTGTTCATTTTAAGCATACCGCGAGTACATCCCGGAACAAATGCTAACGCATGGATAAAAGTACACGGTTCCAATTAATACCCTTGAAAATTGTTGCTGGCCTCATAAAACCAGCCTTTTGAAGTCGAGATAGAGGTTTCCTTTAATTCCTGCATGCGCCTGTACAGTGTGTTGTACATGTGTGTGTCTGTGTGTGTGTGTGTGTGTTACACATACACCCTGTGGTGATATCAGTGCAGCTCAAAGACAAAGTGCCTGATGTCAACTGAGCCAGAGGCAGCCTGGAACAAATCAGTGCTGACTGAGATTTCTCGCCTGTTGTCCAGAATACCGCCATTCTCCACCCCATTCTCTGGGTAGAACAGAGGATTTGATCACGATTTGTCAAACTCTGTCACTATGAGGCTACAATACAGGCCTTTATACACCAAGCCCTCATGCCACTTTAATAGCTTTGGTAATATGTCATTTAATTTGCTGGATCTTGAAATATTGCCTTTTGCAAATTTAGTCCCAGGATGTTGTAAATCGTCCTTTGTTTCTGGTTTGATATAAAGTCTGCATCATTGTAGACATCAAAGAGAACAACCATTTAATGTCGTTCTCTTAGCTACATTAAAATGGCCTTGTGGTTTATCTCGATTACATTATCCTTCCCACAGTTTTTGAAGGGTTTTGTAAAATATGACTTCCATCTGTCCATCAATCCATTGTCAAGTGTTTATCTGAAGTCGGGTTGTGGGGTCATGCTGGAGACTGTCCTAGTGCTCATTGGGTGAAGTGCAGGGAAACACCCCGGACTGGTCACTGTACCGTTGCAGGACTTAGGCAGTTAAGGGCTTCAGTGTCTTGCTCAAGGACATTTCGACACACTTTGTGGAGGGGCCAGGGATCGAAGCACTAATCTTCTGATCACCCAATGACTGTCTTACTTCCTCAGCTATGGTAGCCATTTTAATTATTAGTCATTGCTGGATGATGTATATATCCTTTCTGAGGTTTTCTGATTTGTTTTGTTCAGATTAGAATATGTTTGGCATAGCTAATATCTTGGTTCTCCATGCTAGGCTGTTTAGTTAGCTAGCTGGTTAGCTAGCCATGTGCTCAGGTTCCGTATGAATGCAGAATAGGCCGACACTCGAGTTGAGAGCCATGCTTACAGACTACCATGCAGTCGGGGTCAAAGCTGTCTTAACAGATAAAGAATGGGTCTGCGATATGATGGCCCAAACTGGTAATGTCAGGAGTCTGTATTGTAGATTAAGTGGAGGGGACGCCCATTAGCCCTCTCTCGGTTGACTTTGCTGCCATGTTTATAACCATTTGTTTGGAACGGTACAAAAGGAGTTGTAAGCAAAGGCAGCTTTCACGTCTGCCCCGTCAGAGGTCCTTTGTACATTAAAAACTGGGAGGAGGAGCGACTCCCCTTCTGAGGTGCATCGGCCTCTCTGCAACCAAGTGCTTTGTTATGCACTGTGGCCGCAGGGAGGACCTGAGGAGCAGACCCCTTATTCCTTTATTTCATTTACTTTCAGGAAGGGTGAAGGGTAAAGCCACCGGAATGATAAAGCGCTGCTGCCCAACTCGCTCAGGTTTTTTAAAGGGCCGCCTGTATGCGTTCACATTTCTCTTTAACTCCGAGCACAGGGGGAAATTATAATTAATCTGTTAATGACAGTCGGGGCTGTCATAAGCTTGGGGAGTCTATAATAAATTGCTGTAATAAAAATTAAGATTGCATGCATCATTGGGGCCTTCAGAGGGTTTGTTTAATGTAGTTACAAAAATGGCAGCAGCTGATGTGGCGTCCACCGCTCTACCAGGAGAACGCTAATTTCTGAGTGACACTTAACCTGCCGTAGCTCACCCACAGCTGAGGGGGGTTAGGGGAAACCTAATGGGTTTTTCTGCGTCCCATTTCCAGAACCAGTGAACTGGATGGCCTGGTTTGAATTGGAGAGGCACAATAAGAACTTGCGTTGTTCATTCGAAAAAAATTAATTAGCTCCTCTCAGAATTCAGCCAGAGGAGTTCTGATATGGCCTGTTGCTGTGGACAGCAAATGATTGGTCATCATTTTTTAATACTGTGAGTCCAGACAAATCATGTGAGGGTTAAAGGTCGAGTTGTTCACTTGTCCCTCTGCGCCCTTAAGAGGGACATGAAAGATTCTGCACTGTCTGTATCATGAACTCTGAGATGCAAAGCGGAGTTGCAGCCAATGGCAGAGAACTTCCTCATCTTTGATGTGAGACAATGCTTCCTCTGTGGTTCATGGCCCAGATAGGGGAAAAGCCCTTGACATCTGCCCCAGAGAAGCAAAAAAAGCACCCCATTTTATAGAACAAAGATATTAGCTGTTGTAGCCCCAAACCGATGAGCCCGATGGTCCTTCTCGGGACTGCGTGAGGGGACACTTTGACGAAAGCTCAACATTCAAAGATAGATCAAGTCCTTGTTTAGGATCACAAAACCAAAGTAAGCTTTCTTCTCAACGCAGTTGGGAGCTGCAGACATGATGTGGAGAGCTTGGCTGGTCAGTTTCCTGTCTGGTTAGTGTGACCTACTCACCTCTCCTGACCCCTCCAACTATATGCTTGGTAAGGAGGAGACCTGGAACCTTATCTTTGGTTGTGTTGTTTGGTACACAATGCAGATCGTTTGTGAGCCTTGCCTCCAGGCAGGCTGGTATATTGCACCAATTGACACAGGATGGTTTCCCAGGTCACTCTGCAACAACATTGTTCTCCCTCTCCCCCTCTCTCGCTGGACGTAGCCAGGAAACAATGCAGGTATTTTAGTTGACTGACTACCCACGCTGCCCTGACTGGGGCCACGCTCACTTAGTAGTATTTTGCCATGAGCTGTGAACCAATTACCATCCATCGTGCTCCCCTTATTCAACTTAGCAAGGGTCACAGTCATGTTTTGTTTGAGTGTTTGTGACCAGTTCAGCCAGAGTATGGGACACCACTGACCTCCACATTTGTCAGTCTATCTCATCAGGAAGACTGAGTGATACAGACGGGGTGAATAAAATCACTTGCTTGCTGCTCAAACGCTTCCGTTGTGACAGTGTAAAATGTTGTTTTATTTCATAGTAGTTTTCATAGCCAAAATGATAGATAATTATGTCCACAAATAGAAGCCAAGCTTTAACTTTTGACTTTTGCTGGACAGCTACAGAAGGTTCCTCAAACATGTATGTCAGGGCGACGGGTAGTTTACATGTTTGAGTAGGAGGGCCGGCAAATCTCAGGAGGTAGGCTGGTCTTCTGGTAATCAGAAGATTGGGGTTTTGATCTCTGGTTCCTTCAGAAAGCATGTCCAAGTGTCCTTGAGCAAGACACTCAACCCCTAACTGTTCAAGCTCTGTGATGGAATGGTGACCTGTTCAGGGTGTCTCCTGTCTTTCATCCCATCTGTGCTGGGAGGCTTGACTCCATGACCCGATTTTGAATAAGTAGCTGATGATGGATAGGTTGATGGAAGAAGGACCCACAATGTTCAGAGGCGGAATTGTGAAGGAGGAGGCACTCTTTTCCTCCCATAAGCCATCATGGTGGGTGAGCAGACTAGTAGCAACAGCCAATACAGTCATAGTGGTTAAGTTTAGGTTGTGTATGCTGAGCGCTCTCATCAACTAACTCAAATCACTTGGTTTCAGAGAAAATGTCTCTGGAACAACAATCACTTCCTTTATTGACTGCTAAGTGCGCTTGAGCGTCAGTGTAAAAACAGTGTCGGGTAATTTCCAGGGACTTGGGGAAAAGTCAAACCATGTGGTCATTTGTTCAAGGACGAGCAGCCTCTTGCATCAAAACATTTTTCCCATGCAAAAAAAAACTTTTGAAAATGTTGAAAACAAGAGGAAGTGGGACATGCATAGGACCAGACGATTTGGTAAAACCAGAAATTGATTCCCTTTTGACTGTTATTTGGTGTTTTGTCGGTTGAAGGCTGTGATTTCAAAGCTGTGACATAAAGCTTGTGAGGCAAGGCTAATAGGGCCTCGATGGAAGCCAGTCTGCAGTAACAAGCCCGGTGTGATTCATCTCTATTGTTCTAGTGGTTTGTTACTCTTCTCTCCGAGAGCTTACAGCTCCCATGGCTCCCACAACAATTATCATCCAGCGGTCTCTCAGCTTGTTTGATGACACCGTATCTCGGCTTTAAGGCGTCTACTCCTCTTCCATCTCCTACACCGCCTCTTCTCTTAATTTACCTTTTAAGTTGGGATATTTTAATCATATGCAAGCCTGTTATGCATCACCCGCTGGTCTTCAAATGATAATTCTGGGCCAAGTGGAGCAAACGGCCTGATGTTCCAAATTAAGTGAAACTTAATAACGCTTTCCCAAAATCGTTTCAATGATTAATGGGTGTAGGGAGATTAGGCAGAAATTCCATGCACAAGACTTTGTTTGTGTATGGCAAACAAACAATGCATCATTTTCAGCCCTATAATAATGTCATGAATGCTTTCTGGAATGTGGAGAGTAAGCCTTATAATATTAGGCACAGCCTCACAGTCACCAACAATAAGGAGAAAAATAAGGGAAAAAGTTATTATTGGAGAACTGTCGGGTTGTCCATCCATCCATCCATCCATTGTCATTGTAGCATCACTCAAAAGTTTCTCTCAGAAAATTCACAAGGAACAAAATATGTTCTGCATTTTGTAAGACTAAAGTGACTAGCCCCACCCCGGTGAACCCTCCCCTTTTTTATACATTAGGGGAAAATATAATCATTCTTTTTAATTACTGCACCTAGGCACTCTATTAAAATTCTAATTCTCCCCATCCACCTCGATTGATCTGTTCACAGTGGGTGGCTATGGTGAAATGCAGTGTATAATATTCATGCTGGTACGCCTTGGTTGTGCTGTGTGTCAGAAGCCATCTTGCAGCGAATCCCTCACCCACCTTGGAGCGCAGCCTGTGGAACTGATGAGGTGAAGAGCATTGCTCTGCAGCTCCATGCTAGTAATCACGGGACTGAAGAAACACATACATCATCTGCCACACAGGTTGGCATGGCGAGTGAAAAGCCTTCACATCGTGTAAGATGTTGGACAAATGATGGCCATACGCGTGTTTGTCTCCTCACAGATGGCTGTGCATCTTCAGTCAGGAAAAAGCTGAGCCTGGCACTTATTCCCCTCCCCCAGTCCACTCCTCTCGCTCCCTCTTCCTCTCTCCCTCCATCAGTCTTTTGCAGCACATCCCTTTTTTTTCTCTTCGCCTCTCTCCTCTGCAGGAGGCTTGATATTGGCAACACAGTTAGTGCCCTCCACGGAAATAACAGTGGAAAAGATGACATAAATTATTTGCCAATTGTTTGACACACGCAGGGCATTGTCCTTGCTATAATCATCAGCACTCTGTCAGCTGAAGGTATGAATGGTGCCACTGCTGCTTTGTGTCCGCTGAGCCTCCCAGGTTGCTTTGGGACCTGTTTTTTTTTGTATAGCAGTATCTAAACAGTACAGTTGGATGGATGGTCAGATGAATCAAATCATATAAATTTGCAGGGCTTCTGCTTCTGTATTTACAGGAGTCTAAAAGACCACAAGAAACTATTCCAGTATTTAGACTCATGTTGGGGGGGGGTATTTCCAGTGAAGCAAAGAAAGTCTGTCACCTTATTGATTGGGATGTTTCCCCCCCATCTGAGTTGGGAGTCTCATGATGGGGGTTTGATGTCTTACGCTGATTGTAAAGCTCGTTGAGAATGCTCTGTGACTTTGACCTGATTAATTAAAATGATGGACATTCTTATCAGTTTCTTGAACTGAATCACAGAACACAAGAGTTGGAATTTTTCTGTTGCAGTCACTTTTGCAGAATGTCCAATTGTTATATTCATGTTGTCTTTACTGAGCAGACATCCTGTCAGGATCATTCAGAAGCCGTGAACTACAGACCCGGGAAAGGACATAGTACGGACATTCTGGAGTATCAAATGGTAGAAATATGGCTATATTTGCATACCTGTTTTCTCTAAGTGGTTACATTCTTACAGATAGAAGGTTGAGCCGCAGTTGCTTGGTGGTTCAGGAACTGATGAGCCAGATGTTGTAGGTTCAAATCCAGTGTAGAGCGTCAGGAGGGGCATCCAGCCTCAACCCACCAAGCTCCATTTAAGTATGTGTCCAACTCCACAATGTGGGGCCTGATTGTGACTTGTAAAAAAACAAACCTCCATCGGTCTTCTGAATAAAGGAAGACAATAAGGTGAAGGCAGGCACAAGTTGTTTCAGAGGTTAATTATACACCTGATAGACTGGCAATGAGCAACAAGGTGACAGTCTGGACTACTGACTGCAGAACAATGGCATGCATAATAACAGTTAAAGGATAGACAAGAAAAGTTGAAAGTATGCCCGTTCAACAGTTCAGAAACCACATTGAGCAGTATCAAGCTAAGTCTGCACAACTATGCTAACTCACTGCAACTCTGATTAGTGGCTAACAATCCTCACTGCATGCTCTCAGACATGGAACCAAATACAGTCTTATTTCTTCCTACAAGGAGATAATTCTTAGGTTGTCTCATCTGTTTCATTAGTAATTGTGTGTTCACCCCATGTGCATGTGTCTTGTGTCTGTGTGTCAAAGTGAGAGAAATGGTGAGAGAAAGAGAGAAACCATTTAAGTGCACACGAGTCATTTATTTCCCAACAGCCTGTCTGTTTCAGTGTAAACCCGATATTATTTAGCCCATGTAATGATTGTGAGAAACACTAACTGATTATGGGTGCTGGGGATGCACTACAGTTCATATGTTGTGAGGAAGAGGACCTCCATGTGTCTTGACTTTGGAATTGTATCAGCTCAGGGACGCTGCATGCTCAGAGCACAGCAGAAGATGAGTATGGATATGAGATATTGTGTTGGATCTACAAATGATTCCCTTAGATTAAGAATGATGTGCATGCTAGTGGGGGACGATATAGCAAACACAGGGAAACAAAAGGAGCCCACTCCTGAAAAATGCACGTTATCAAGGGGGGGAGGTGTTTTGTCTAGATGCAATGAGATACTGTCAAGCTGTGGAACGGCATAGAACAAGCAGAACCACCCCTATGCCGCCTGTACCATTCTATAATGTCCTTGCCCTCATCACTTCTCGCTGTCTTCAATTGCACTGAAACCCATTATGAATTAATCACCTTGTCGCACAATTTGCATAAAACACACACTGCTATTTCCACTCACCTCTATCTATGAAGTGGAATAGGAAAAACTGCATTAAATTGCACATTAAAGAAGAGGAAGCTGAGCTATTGTGACCGGCAGTTATTTGAAGACAGTGGCAGCTGGGTAATTCCTATGAGCAGCACAGTATAACTAATGTATGCCTTACAACCATACTGCATTTTTCACAAGAGTCTTTGTGAGAGGAAGAAACCTGAACCACTTCCCTTTCTATACTTTGATGTGTGCCATATAATACTATACTAAACCATAGCATACCATACAGTACCAGGCTTTACTATTATTCCAATATTTCCTCAATTCTAGAAAAGTGACAATATTTGAACATCCACTCAGATTCTGAAGGTTTTGCTGATCTTATCTCTTTGTTTGTTTTGGCTTTGCGAAGCATTGAGACATGTACCTGCTTACTCGCATCTGACCAGATTTGCCCCGGAGTGATGAGGTAATCAGCTATTCTGAAATACCTAGCCATTTTTCAGACAAGAAGGAGCCAGTCAAGACAATACAAACTCAACTGAAGGACTGAAGATTGATCACAGAGCTTTTATTCAAACAAACATAATTTTGTAAAAAACGGCAATTCATCTGATCTGTCCCGATGCAGTTTCCCCGTGAATCAGCAAAAAAAGTGAGGCCATCTTTACATCGGATTACAAAAACTACATAAATCACCTAATTATATTGTCAAAACAGCATCTGATCTTTCGCACACATGGTTTTGCTTACATTTAAAAATACTTTAATCTTTATGTCCCGCTTAGAAGTTCCTAATTAATCTATTTCTCAGACTCACCACACATTCCCTGAGTTATAATCAGAATCTGCCCCCAAAACAAATAATGTGTTGCTTTCGGCAATGTTCAAGCGGGTGTTTGATGTGATTCTCATGGAGCTTTTATGACCAGCGTGATGGGCAACATTCAGTCTAATAACCAAATCCATGCAGTGTGACTTGGAAATGTGGAAGCAGGATGTTTCCTTTTGGGACAGGAAATATATCGGCCGGCTAATTCATATCATAAATTCAGTGCAACTAAAAATTCCGTCCTCTTGTCATGTAAAAAAAATAAAAAATGACGTGAGCGGGCTAAAAAACGAGTGACACTAATGCAGCAGCATGAAGCGATCCCGCCGTGTAATGGAGATCAGTGTTGTAAAACTGTCTGTCCAACAATCTAGTTTGGCAGAGAGAAGCCTGCATTTGCACCACCGCAGTAGTTATTCTCTCAGTGCTTTCCTAAATGTCACAGTTTGCATTTGTCAGATTGCAATGTATCACTTAGAGGGGGGTGATGGGAAATCCTCCAAGAGTAACCTTGAATGGCAGCCAGGCGGCACGGGACCAAGCTTTGGGCCTCCCGTGCCTGTTACACTGTGCTGCACTGCTTGCTGTGCAACACAGTATATTTAAAAACACACTGACACTCAAGGGTGGAAGTGGTGGAGGTGGGTGGGGGAGTTAGCATGTGACCCTTTGAAACTGATTCCCTCTCAAGCAACGGGGAGCAAATTTTTTTTAATGAAGACGGATCATGGCGATGGCTTTACATTGCATTTCTTTAAGGGACAACATATGGCTTTTTTACAGCAGCCGCTTCTCACCTTTGTCCTCTCGCCCCTCAGACAAGGCACTTCGGAGGCTCTGCACACGCTCCTGTGATCGGGGTTTTGGTTCTTCCTGGGGCTCTGTTGCCCCTGAAATGTAAAAAATTCTGCCTAGACTATAGAACTCGCTCCGCTAGCTGGTCCTCAGGGGAAATGTTGACAATTCAGCCCAGTTCCATCTGGCTACATTCTTCCTGGTCTTGCTGCTCTGTGAGGTCTCCTGTGAAATGATGTTCTCTATCAGCACTGAATGTCACAAAGCCCACACCATTATCGCAGAATAGGATCCCTGCAGACTATATGCAGAGAAAGGAATTCAGCATCTCTCTTTCCTCCCACATTCATGGAGAGGATCTCTTGTGCTTCTATATACAAGAGGTACATTAATGTGAGACGAAGAGAGAGCTTCGATGCTGTATGATGCATCACAGCTCTTTGCATATAATTGCTTGAATGAACTGGAGATTTGTTAAATCATCTCTTATCCTGAGTACCTGCCTCTTGAAAAGTGAAAAACGAAAAGTGGCTTATGGCAACTAAACAGAATGTTATTCATGGAATAGAACATTTGTAGTTATCACTGCATTGGCTTGGTCTATTTATAAAAAAAAGATGTTCTGCACTTAACATCAGGGCCGACCTCTTCCGGAACTGACAAATGGCGTGCACTGCAATCTACTTACAGCATTGAACGGCAAAGACATGAGGCAGCTGTCATATGATACATACTCATGGACTGAATCAATAAGAATTCAAGTCAGTTTTGTCATGGCACATGCTAGTTGCTGTCATCAGCTTCGACCCTTCTTGAAAAGGTCATGTAAGAGGAACCAGCCATATTTTCAAGACTATAAATAACAACAGCTCTCCTGTGGATGTTATGTGCTCAGCACCAGCCGAGGCTCATTGCACAGCCATTTGTTCCTCTAAACAGTAGCTACACCACTGGAAAACAATATATACTTTTACATATATTCTCATTTCAATTAGAACTTAAAGATATGGGCTACATACTGTATACCTGCATAACTATATGCTTATCATACAGCCAGGCTGTATGATAAGCCCTTTGAATGCATGGTGATGGAGTGAATGTCTAAAGTTTGACCACTGTCTGCAGATCTCAACCTTTGACGAAGGGTCAGAGGTTCAAACGGACAAATGGACCCTGGGGCAGAAAGAAAGAGCCAGACCCTTCTCACCTAAGATGACAAAAGACTGAAGTGTGTTGGAATTGCAGCATTTTGCTTATCAAGTCTTTGTCTTGAATATGTGTCCAACATGGGTAGATCTTAATGAAATCAGGGCTCAAAACATTTAAGGGATCCAAGGCTGTGCAGCAAACTGCTGTAATTCAATTTCCGGCAATGGGCAAATGGGTAATTCAGTTATACCTAGCATATAGCTGTCTAGATGGAAATAGAGGCATGGTTGTGTCTCACAGCTTGTGAGTCTCAAATCAAAGCCCCATTTGTGTGGGTGTGTGTGTGTGTGCGTGTGTGCGTGTGTGTGTGTGTGCGTGTGCGTGTGTGTATGTATATAACTCAGAACTTGCTCTGTCATGAACCAAGGGTAGCATTAGTCTGCTGTAACAGAGATATATGGGTCTTGAAGTATACAGCTCGCTAGTCTTAATTATGTAGCTACCATCAAATGGGAATTGTATCATCACATTGGTAAGTGCACCATAACATGGTCCCCTCTAACCTTATACATTTATGAATTTAAATATGAACAGGGGCCATAGAAACACTTAGCCGAATAATTAATGCTAGTCTAAATCGAGTTTGAAAAGCCCATGGTTTGCCGTGTCATTGGTGCGCGCTGTCAAGCAATTGCAGTGGCTAAGGGATTCAGAGGGTCAATGTGAAACGTCCGTGCGATGAGTAGTGCTGCTTTATGACATCCATTTGCTCCGGCGCAGGCAGTGTTCCCACTGGTCCTGGCTAATGATACTCCTCTAATGCCGCATAGGAGGGAAGAGAGGGGTAAGCGGAGATGGGGGGGGGCGAGGGCATCACTCGAGTAAAAATTAAAACCTGATAATTGATAATATTTCAGTGTGCTTTAATGCCGTCGTTCCACATCATGTTGGAGATGATTATCGATGAATAATTGATAATACATGTACATCTCTTTTCTGTAATTGAAAGAGATGCGTGTTAGATGTTGGAATGCGTACGGTGGAAGAAGTAATAACCGCAGAATTAAATATTCAAGCACGGACAATGGAAGTAACGGCCGATGGTCGAGTGCAAACTATTTACCTGTGATGAAAAATTGATTGGTTTTGTTTGCTCCGTAATAAATTAAAAGTTATTAATGCTACAACTTTGTTATGATGGATTGCAGCGTTAAAAAAAAAACTGCGCGCAATCCATCTTTCCAACCTGTCGTTTTCCCCAACATCTTACCCACCATTACCACACACGGCACGATTTGAACACCCTCACCCAGGGATGTCTCTTGTCAATATGTTCCACCACTATGCCTGAATGCTCACAGTCACACACGCCGGGTCTCCCATGCATACGTAATGCCCCGCTATACATCTTTGCCGGTGTCTCAGAAACGCACTCCCTTTTTAACCTCCGTCCTGTGAGCAAGCAGCCTCCTCCGTTTGGCGTAGCTGCGTCCTGCGATGTAAACGCACACTTTGAAATGAATGGGTTAATGGCTTGGGAGGCACTTAGATGAAGCGGTGCAGTCGTCAGAGTCCGAGTCATCGTGCCATGGCACTAGGCCCTGGCGGTGTTGTGGTTTGGAAGTGAAATAATTGCAGGAAGCGAGGGGACCCGGCTAAATCATGCCAGTCTGCAGGGTGGAGAGGGGTCGGGGACGGGGGAGTTTCAACTGACGGGGCTTGATTATTTGCCCATGGTGCGTAACTCTGTGTTTCCTCTAGCATGCGTGCACCGTCCCCATTCCAGCTGTCCAACACTTCAAAGATGCTCTGTTTATGTTTAGAAATCAATTGATATTGTGGCTGATGGATGAGCTGTTGGCAGACCTGCCCTCTCCATGGAGTGGTGTCAGAGGTGGCCCAAATTTATAGATAACTTTTTGGCCCTGAAACCTAAATGTGCAACTATACTTGCAACCTGAAACATATATCTTGCAGGAGGAAGTTCTGGGCTGTGCGATATGTCATGACGCCACACATGAGGAGGTTTATGCAATACCTACTGCAGCTATGTTCAGGGAGTAATGATAGCCTGGGCATGGGCAGTCTTCTGTCTATTAGAGAATTGAAATCTCGCTTTCAGCCGCATCCAAAAAACACACACATCAATCAAGTCCATGACTGAAGTTAGCACTCAAGAGTCACGAGAAGTGGTGAGGAGACATTCAGTGTAATTGAGATGTAATTATGGTGCTTGTTTTGGGGGGAATTCCTTCATGGAAAGCTGTCTTTAATAATTGTTTGATTTTGTAGATATGCTGTGTATTTGTTTTTTTCCATGCAACCTCTTGTACCTAGGCTTTCAGAGTCTGGTACGTAGAAAACAGATATGGGGCCTAGATAAGATAAAGCTCTGTGTGTGTGTGTCTCCCTCTGTCTCGCTGTGTCTTCCCAGTCTTACACAAATAGAGGTCCCAGCAATAGCCATCATCTGAACGTGCACCTTCATCCTGGTGCTTTTTCTTGCCTCCAGCGATGGGAGTGGATGACCTTTTACTGTCAGCTTCCAACATGACAAATTGCAGAGGGTGGATGACCATGTTTTTTAGGAATGCAAGAGTTCACTGCCTGGTCAGGCCACTAGCAGGGCAGTGGACCCCTACAATGGAGACAGATGTATTAATTGATAGATAATTGTCATAGATATGTAGACTGAGGCCTTTTGAGGCCTGAAATGTGATACCCAAGGAGGTCCTGTGAGGGGTACTCTTTTTTCCCTCTCAGCGGGGACTGCCTGAGCAGTGTAGACCTGCACAGTAACTAGATAATTTACTCTGCGTCATAGAAAATGGCTCCCACGATGAACCTCTCAAATGATTCTCAAGCCCGTTTCTGTCCTGTGAAGTGTTTGTAAAGTGAAATTTCAAGCAGCCATGACTCACTTCCTCTGCAGAAGCTGCCAGATTGTTTTTTCCGCTCTTTCCTTAAGGGGGAAAACTAAGGGTGTGTGTGTGTGTGTGTGTGTGTGTGTGTGTGTGTGTGTGTGTGTGTGTGTGTGTGTGCGTGTGTGTGTGTGTGTGTGTGTGTGTGTGTGTGTGTGTGTGTGTGTGTGTGTGTGTGTGTGTGTGTGTGTGTGTGAGAGAGTGTGTGTGTGTGTGTGTGTGTGTGTGTGTGTGTGTGTGTGTGTGTGTGTGTGTGAGTGTGTGTGTGTGTGTGTGAGTGTGTCTGTGAGTGTGTG
>OMLC01037697.1:0-13312 GCA_900302585.1 Regalecus glesne
GAGAGAGAGAGAGAGAGAGAGAGAGAGAGAGAGAGAGAGAGAGAGAACCTCTGGTCTCCTTGAGATGGGATTTTCATGGATGGGTGAGCTCAGTTAGGGCTGAGAACACATAAAGAGTCATTTTCAGTTTGTTGCTGGCAGTTAACCGTGTGTGCATGTTTGTTGAACTTCCAGTAATAGGCCCGGGCTTTTATGTGTTTTGTTTTGTGGTGTTTTTTTCAGCTGTTTGACTTGTTGACACTCCTCTCTCATTAAACTAATAGCTGAGCTCTACGCTGGCTGCTGAGAAAATGTAAACAACATGGATATTGTCAATGGGTGCTGTTTTGCTGTACACGTTTGCGTTCTTGTGATGGTGGCCCGATGGCATTAACCGTGGCATCTAATGAGATTCAGCCAGTGTCAAATTTGGCCGGTGTGCTTCCTTCTTATTTTTCTTGTTGCATTCAAAGAAGAAGAGAAAACTACACACTTTACCACTGCAACAGCTGTTAAGTGTGTGGCAGGTCAAACACTCATTCCAGATGGTACTGCAGGAAGGAATGCGGTGCTCTCTTTGTAGGTTTTCCATAACAGCAACGCTACGCTGAAGACTTTTTGGCTTGTGGGCGGCTAGTAATTTTCGCTGTATGTAAGAGTGTTTGTGGACCAGGCTATAGGCCAAATGATAAAGATAATTGGTTTCCCAATCCTCCTCTAAAACATAGGGGACATCAGACTATAAGGAAAGTGGCCTGCGGAGCATTGGCCAATCCTTGTTATGGCTGCCGGCGAAGACGTGACGCAGATTAATCTGCCCTCCACCATAGTGAACCTCAGGTCAGGTTTTCCGTAGCGATTGGGCAGGCTATGGTCAAATTAAACAGTCTTTTCTCTTTTCATAACCATAAGGCAAATGCCATTCAGAGGGACCCTCTTGTTCAATTAAGTAGATATGCTAGCACAGCTAGTCTAGGTCCGTGCAAATCAGAGAGTGTGTGTGGAAAAAAATTGCGATTGTCCAGCCCTTTGCAGAATATGGATTTAAGAGTAATGCATATCATGAATGATTAACGAAGTTAGTTAGCATTTTGTGGTATATGAGTAAGATAACAGGAAGCTGTCTATGTGGCCAGACCGGTCAGACAGTACTTGGTTCAGTGGTGTTAATAATGGCCACTATAGGAATATGTTCCAGCTCCACCTCACTCCTTATCGTTTCCTCTCCTCCTACTACATGACTTACAAATGCAATGTTATTACAGAGTGATTGTTTTTATTTTGACACATCATAAGGGGCAGCGTAGCTCCGGAGGTAGGGCAGTTGTCTAGTAATTGGAAGATCGGTGGTTCAATCTATGTTTCCTTCAGAAAGTGTGTTGAAGTGTCCTTGAGCAAGACACTGAACTCTCAATTGCCGGGGAGAAAAGATAAAAATGAACCTAGTGGCTAAATATACATTGTAGATGTTCATTAATATGCACTGTTCCAATAAATCAGATTATTATTAATAGGAGCTGCATTACCTCAGTGGTAGAGCATGTGCTTTAGGAACTGACGAGTTAGTGGCTACAGGTTCGAACCCTCTGCGGGACATCAGGAAGGGCATCCAGCCTTAATCTATCAAGCTCCATCCAAGTTCATGGCCACCCCCACAACTGGGGCAAATAAATAATTGCGACCAATAAAATGAATCCTCACTCATAAGTTGACCGCTGTCTCTTGATTGACAGAATACCTCATTGCTCCATATTTGACATAGTTATAACCCAACCAACAACTGTAAACTTTATTTTTCATAGTTTATAGGTCAACCGTGTCACTGGTCTAAAAGCTGTGAATTACATTAATTAATTCTCTGTTGGCTCTACCTGACTGAGACATTTTAGATGTGTTTCTGATGAGAGAGGATGAGCCTCGGTGGAATTACTGAAAGTCAAAAAAGTGTGGAAATAGACCTACTCTGTGACACACTTTTCTCTTATTAGACATCTGGCCTGGTCCCATAGAGGTGACCATTACACCACTGCTTGATACATTCTGACATAACAGCAGACTGTCTGAATGTAGGGTATGTTTTATATTTTTTATTCAAGAAGAGAGCACCCTCATTTCATTGTCTTTCATTTATTTTTACGTCAACAAAAATGCATGCTACAGAAAAGGGGATTTTGCTTGGCTGTGTGATTCATTCTCAATTTGTGGTGATTGAACACCATTTCATGACATCTGTTTTTCCTCTATGTCCACTATAATAGATCTAGGCTAGCATGTGTTTCTATGCATGTGTGTTTGGTTGTGTGCAGTGTCAGTCATGCAAAATCACATTTGATGTGGTCTTGCCGTGTGTCTCACTGAGATTTCTGTGCGATTTATTCACAAATTGATATTTTTTATAACTATTGCTTTTGTCATTATTACTTTCACACAGAATGCAAATAATAAGTTGGTGAAAATGCAATGTTATTTTAGTCTGAGCTTTTGCACTGCAAATAAAGGCATCAATCAATCACTGTGGGCAAAGGACTTCACGTCACAACTCCTAGTGACAATGATGGATCTATTGATTGTTTGTGTTTAACTAGTGTGTAGCTTATTTAGTTGGCTTTTAGAAATAATAGATATGGTAGCAAGACTACACTTCCAGGGCAACCCAGAGCTGGTCTTGGCATGCCACAATGGAGGAATTGAGCTTGGCAGGGAGCGGACCAGCAAAGGGCAGGGGGGGGCATGACCACGAACAGAAAGGGAGACCCCCACACTTGGCAATGCCGTACCTGAACCCACCAGGTTTGAGTCCCCCTCATGTCTTGGAAACTTGGGACAGAAAGCTGGGCTTCTGTCACAAATTTGTATAGTTGGCAGTATAAGCAGCTTTGGGACAGCATGGCTCAGGAGGGAGAGTGGGTCATCGAGTAATCAGAAGATTGATGATTCAATCCCTGGCTCATTCAAAAAGTATGGTGGACACTGCAGCTGCCCCCCCTCCTGTGAAATATTCAGCACATAAACAACATAAAATGCAAATTAGTCTCCTACGAATATTTCATTTCACATCAAGACTATCCATAGCAGCAGTGATACGAATTGCAAATTTTCAAAATGTAAGGGTAACTCAACCTGGTGGTGTGGATCTCCTTCCCTTCCATTAGGGGGTCATGGGGGGCCTGCCCATTGGTGGTCCACTTCCTGCTTGGCACATATTCTTCAGCTCTGGGTCTGTAAGCAAGGATTGCCTTGCTACCAACTCTATTACATCCAGAGGTAAACTGTATAAGTTGCTCACCATCCTTGTACCCTAGTTGTTCAGTTATACACCACATGTTATCCTTGAGATCATCGTCTTTACAGTTATTCTGTCATACAATACTGGTATGCCATTATCATCAGAAGTTGGGATTTGATATGTGTTACACACAACATCCATCCATCCATCCATTGTCAACCACTTATCCGAAATCGGGTCGCGGGGGAACTGGAGCCTATCTCCGTTCTCATTGGGTGAGAGGCAGGGTACACCCTGTATAGGTCACCAGTCTATCACAGGGCAGAGCAGTTAGGGGAACAGTGTCTTGCTCAAGGACACGTCGGCATGCTTCTCTGCAGGACCGGGGATCGAACTCGCAACCTTCTGATTGCCAGGCGACCACTCTACCCACTGAGCCATGCCGCCCCCTACACACAACATGATTGGTTTATTATGCCTTTACTCATGATGAAAAAGCTCATAAATTAACCTTGATATTTTTTTGTTGTATAATCTTCACGTTCTGTTTGAATGGTCATAACAAAAACAATAGTCCCACTTTGTAAAGTCCCACAGTATTTTACCCTATCTTATAGAAATCATGCATAAAGGGATCCATGTATCTAGTGTTTATGGGAGTGATAAATACAGCATCTACTATTTTCAGAGGTGTGGGGAATGAAGGTGTGTTTCCTTGCTAAACATTTCCGCTAATTGACACTTGAATATGGAGACGGTGTCGGCAAAGCAGCCTTGTTTCCTTGTGCCAGGTTTTGCTCCACTGTTGGTTGTGGGAGTTTGTAAAACAATTATACATTCATGATGTTACTGATGTGATCAGCTTTGAGGCTGTTTACGGATTTAATACTGGATCATGAGAGAAGCACAGGCACTGATTTTGCATCTTTTCTGCAGCAGCAGCATAGGATAGGAATGGTTTAGAGTAGATGGAAGTTTTGAAGTAAAACCAAAGAATAACAAACCTAGATATTTTGCAGAAAAATAATAACAGTTTTGCTTGCACCCTTTGAGAGAAACTGACATTCTCAGTGTTTGTTTATGCATCTTGTCTCTGTGCTGTACATTTAGTTGTTTAGTAGCCTAATTTCACAGGCTCTCCTTAGTCACAACAAATCTTGTTAGCTGGAAGTCTGAATTTTCACAATGATGCAGGTTGTCTCATACTAAAGCGCCACAGAAAACAACAGTTGTTGTGCGAACACAAGAAGGTTTACTTTTTTGTACAGCTGGGAATTATCTTATTTGCATATAACTCTCTAGAAAAGATGCATTGTTGCGTAGCTTCTGATTTTGTAGAGCAAAATGAGAAGAAGGGAGTTTTATTGTTTAGCTTGACTTACCTGACCCTTGTTAATATGAGAATGTTCACTTCTATTAAATGCACTGTATGTCTAAGCTAAGCCTATTAGACTTGAGTCGGCTCATTCCGGAGCTGAACTCTCCAGGGTGTTGTTGGTCAGGCTTAATTTATGGCTGTCATCCGGCCTAAAGGCAGCAGACATAGCCAGAGGCATCTTGTATTTCACAAGCATGTCATCAGGTCAAGTATGAGATCCAAATATTTAGCCAAAGCGCAATTTCCATATAGTGATTTACCCCCAAGATATTAACCTATGTGGGGTGGCATAGCTGAGTGAGTAGAGCGAGTGTTTAGTTATTGAAGGTTGTAAGTCTGATCCCAGTGGCTGCAGAGAAGCACGTCAAAGTGTCCTTGAACAAGAAACTGTTCCCCCAACTGCTCTACCCTGTGATGGACTGGTTACCTATTCAGGGTGTATCCCCACCTTTCACACAATGAGCATTGAGATAAGCTCCAGTTCCCCTGTGACCCGACTTTGGGTAAGCGGTTAATGATGGATGGATAGATGAGTGGTTATTAGGCTACATACTGTAGGTTAACCATGGGAGCTGAGATGCCCCTGGATCTGTTGAGCCAGAGGTAGCAGGTTTGAAACCATTGTGGGGCATCAGGAAGGGCATTCGGCTTTAATCCCCCAAGCTCACCATCCAAGTCTGTGTCCACTCCCATAATATGGGGACTAATCATGACATGTAAAACAGACCTGTCACTGTAGGTTGACCATCCATAATAAAAGCTTTACGTCATATTATCAGCTGAATTGTTGTGGAAAATCTTTGAATTTGAACCTCCTTGTTTGGATATGCACTGCCAGCAGCGATTTGTTGAATGTGCTGTAGCCAAAACATTACCTTGCAATTTCTCCACAATGTGGGCACAGATTAAAAAGAAAAACTGTCACACCCGGAGCACACAGAGACGGAAGAGCGAGGATTTTGCGTTGAGGGCTCAAGTATTGATTAAAGATTTGTTTTTGTCAGCCTTTCCAGTCTCCTGACCCTAGCTCTCATCTCAAGGGTGGGGCCAGAGCAAGCTAGCATGACAGATACCCTTAAATTACCCCCAAAGCGTTTTCTTCACAGCAAGGATCAGTTGTGATCCAAACACTAGCACAGAAAAATATATTCTTTTTTAATACCTGTTTGACTGAGGTAATGTTGCTCATAAAGAGCCATGCCCAAGCTGCCATAGCAAGATGAAATTGATCATTAAATTAAGATTATTATCATTCATTATTATGAACAAATAGCCAGTGTTGCGGCAACAGGCGACATGCAGACCTGTAGCCTAAGTAGTAAACAAAGTGTGTCTCCTCCTATTGTGGCCTTTTGTATGTTGAGCTCCCTCATCAGGACTGGGGACCTTAATTGGCTTCTGTGTGGTCTAGCTCAGGTCAGCACATCCTCTCTTGTGTAACAAGCTGTTTTCAGCCTGTCTTGCAAGTTTAGCATTTTACAACCAAATAGTTTTCTCTGTGCCTCCGCCTCAGCTAATGCACAGGCGGTCATTAAGCCGTCTGTTTCACCTTCAAAATGAACGTTAGCACTTAGTAGTTTTTCAGGGGGGTTAATTGGAGGATATGGAAAGGCATGATGCAAGGCCTTCTAGGTTTTTATCGGATTCTGGTATAGAAAATCATACCTTATATTCAAAGACTGGCTGGCTACAGGTGATTTTTGTTTGTTTGTTCATTGCTTAATTGAACTCAGGGTTGACCAGAAGGGGTTGTCTTTGGATTGTAAAGACATTCTGAATCTGGCATATGAGCTACTCCCATGTTGATTATTTTTAGCTGACAAACCAAGCTATACGTAGATTTCTACCATCACAGCAGAAAAATATTTTATTAGTAAGCAACACTGTCGGAGCTATCACCATCAGAGGAGCCCTTCTCCGCCCTCACATCCACTCTGCCAGGTAGAAAAAGTCAGAGATGTATGTGTGATTTTAAAGGTATAGTAGCTGATAAAGGGGCCATGGTAGCTCAGTGATAGAGCATGCACTTTAGTATCTAACGGGGTAGAGGTAGTGAGTTCAAGCCCACTACGGGGCATCGCAAGGGCATCCAGTCTTAATCCCCCAAGCTGCATCTGCAGTCTGTGTCAACCCTTGCAATGTGGGGAATAATCGTAGCATGTGAAATGGAGCTCTCTAGTAGCTGATAAAGTGTGAGAATTGTCAAATAGAAAAGGAAGGTACAACAGCATTAGCCGTAATGACGGTGTATCCATCCATCCGTCTATTGTCAACCACTTATCTGAAGTCGGGTCTTGGACTCTGCTGGAGCCTATCCCAGTGCTCATTGGACAGAAGGCAGTGAAACACTCTGGAAAGGTCTTAAAAAGGATCTTTAAGTTGTTGTTTTTTGCCAAACAATTAAAACAAGCTCACTCCAGGGGACTTTCCAAGTCCTAATCTTAAAACGATTCTTCTAATCAAAATGCAGTGTAGTTTTCCTTGTCTGATGGAAAATTAGTTGAATTAGGAATAAAAAAGAAAGAAATGAAGGCCCTTCTCAAGCGAGAAGACAAACTGGAGAGCATCATTTAAAATTATTTGCCATGTGTAAAACATGTAGTTTATTTTATACTAAGCACAGTTAGACACATTAAACCCCATCAAATGAAATTTTGTTGCCTGGTGCGAAATGGACTTGCACACAGAGAGAGATTCCTTCCAGAAAATGATACTAGTAAAGGCTTTTTCTAAATGAACCATGTCTTTTGTAATTGACAGACTGGAAAGCTTTCTCATTTTATCCAATAACCTTTGTTATTTGGGGCGGCATAGCTCAGTGGGTAGAGCGGTTGTCTGGCAATCAGAAGGTTGCAGGTTCAATCCCCGGTCCTGCATACAGCATGTCGAGGTGTCCTTGAGCAAGACACTTAACCCCTAACTGCTCCCCGAGCGCCAGATGTTGGCAGCTCACTGCTCCTATATAATAGGTTGGGTCAAAAATGCAGAGAAATCCAAATTTCACCTTGCGGGACTGATAAGGGAATCCTTTTTTTTTTTTTTTTTGTTTGTTATATTTTGTGTTTAATATTAGCTCAGTAGTAGAGCGTGCACTTCTGGAATTGGAGAGACAGATGTTGCAGGTTCACACCCACCGTGGGCCATCAGGAAGGGCATCAGGCATCAATTGCCCATGCTTCATATAAGTCCATGTCTACCCTGACAACATGGATACTAATAGTGAAATCTAAAAATTGACCTTTCAGTAGAAGTATCTAGGATATTTCATGTTAAGTATTTTAATTCCTCAATGGTAGGGCCCATACTGAAATAACAGTATTTTATCATTGACATCATTCTAAATGGTGAATAATCTCCCGCTGTTAAGATAATCGGTATCATTGTTGGCAGTTGAGTGTGACTGTCCTCCCTGATCCTCGTGGGAGGATGCCTGTGCAGGACGACTTTTACATGGAGAGGCTGATGTGCCCGTAGCCACTATACTGTCCTTGAAAGGGCATGGCCAGAATAGAATGGTATGGCATCTTCAGACTGAAGATGTCACCTGTTTGAATGACGAAACGTTTCTGAATAAAAATTTTATCTACTTGAACCGATTCACATATTTTGGAATTCCCTAACCTGGATTATTGAGCATACATCAAGACTCTTCATCTGGCACGTCCCCCTTGATGACTCCACCTTGGGTGGCCCTACCAAGAGCCAAGCTCCAGACAGCATTGCTCTTCAGATTATTAGTACACACAAGTTTCTCCCCTATGCCGAGGTGGTGGTGATCCAGGAGACGATAATAACTTTAATTATACTGCCAGTGATTTGTTAGTTTATGTGTAAGGTGTAGATTAAAAATGCAAAGTTGTTTGAGAGTATGATCTTCTTTACTAAAATTCACAGAAATTATTCTGTGCTGCAGATGATTATACTAGAGTTTGACTTTTTGGGAGCTCACCATTATTTTTATGTAACACAATACACAACAAAAACTGTCTGATTGTCTTTCTAAATTCATGTAATATCAATATTCTGGCATTATATCTCAAACATTTACTTGTTTTTGTCCAAGTTGTCGAGTTACAAGGCCTTATTCTTTATTCCTTAGAAAGTGCAATTGGTGTTCCAGTGATTTTTACAGTATAGCTGTCCACCCTTATTCCTTTTGTTCTTAATCACGGCATTATTTTTTTAACCTAATTTACAGTTAGTACTATAGGGGAACCAAATCGGTCAATGAACTTCAAAACTGCTGTAGTTCCTATAGCAATGCAGCTGCTATACTTATCAATACGTCTGCCTATACATATGAGATATTAGTAAGTACACCAACATAGAACTTACCAAGTGGTTTAGTCTTGATGGATACAGTTCTATTTGACTTTGGCAATGTATGTGAAGTAGCATGTTGGGCTGGACAAACATTAAGTATAGTATTTGTGTTTTTATCCCTTTTGTGGCATTTCCTGGAGCGGTACACTACAATAGACTGCGTTCATATGCAAGTTGGGTCATCAACTGCACATTCATTGGTAATGAGCACCATTCACAAAGGATTGGGGAATATTTGCAATCCCAGCATTGTAAGACGACGATGGATGTACTCTCAGGCCATGACCCAACTTGCATATGAACCAGGCCTATTGTGGTGTGGTATCGATGTACTGTTTATAAGGGTGGGAATGCTTGCAGTCAGCTCAGACTGAAGATGTCAACTGTATGAGTATTTCTGGAGAACTTCTGATCCAGTTGAACCGATTCATCTTTGTTGTGATTTACCTGGATTATGGAGCATGTATCAAGATACCTTGTAGGATCAGTTATGGCAAAAATTGTCTGGAGAGGTAACACTGTGGAGTAATGATAGAGATTTCATTAAATTCATAACTGTCATAAGATTGAGGTTAATGGTTAATGTTGAAGGTCTTCATTTTATTATTAGTTGATCCTGGTGCCTATATTGCAATGGCTCCCAAGAAGAATGCACTCATAATTGAGATGTGGGAGATGTTTACACAGGTTGTTGTTTTAAGACACCTTTTCATTCCTGAGATGAAAATGTGGTTACATGTAGATTTTTTTAACCTTGGCATATCCACAGTGTCATGAACTGAGCTGTATTTTGCACAAATTGCATAATTCATACTCAGAGATGGGAAAAGCCAAGAGAACATGGCATTACATCCTAACAGATTAGCAAAAAACTGTGCTACAACTACCGTTATTTCAAGCTGTCTGATGATTCAAAGCCAATTTTGCAACTGTTTGTCTCGGCATCTATGTGACCTTTCAATGTGTTTTGGGGCTATGGGGTAGCATAGCTAAGGGTATGGCAATTGTCTAGTAATCGACGGATTAGCAGTTCAATCACTGGCACCAGCAGAAAGCGTGTCTGAGTGTCCTTTAGCAAGACTCAGAACCCCTAACTGTACCCAGTGTGCTGCAGCTGCTCATTGTTCCTATACACTAGCATAGGTTATAAGCAAAGAATACATTTTGTTGTAAGTAAGGTACAATGACAAATACATGAAGCCTCTTTTTTCTTCTTCTTCCTTTTAAGTCTCTCTTCCCTCCTCTTCACAATGGGTTTGGCTGACACATCCGCCTGTTGTAGATTTCCTACTTGGCTCAGTTAGACAAGATCATTTTTGATGTACTTTCGGCTCATGGTCCTCACTGTCTCTGTCTTGTGTTAGTGATGTCATCTAAGGGCGTGTCACAGAGCAGCATTGATTCCTGGCAGCTCTCCATGTGGGGAGAGGCTGGCCAGTATGCTTACTGCTGCTGCTGACGATTGATTACGAAGAGTGGCGTAGCTCTTTGTGTGGGGTGAGAGATGGCCAAGGCTTTCCACTGGCTCACAGTGTTTTGTCTTATTTTTGTGTTTATAAGGATAATTACTTTCTCCCTACAAATGCACAAGTTTTTTCTAGTAATGTCATCCTTTAGTTGCAGGTATTCATCTACAAAACAGTCAGTTGAATTGGGAGTGACATTGATAGAAGATGAGCAATCTTCTGCCATCAAATTAAAATTAGCCAATAGTATTGATGTCCACATTCTTCTTCTAAAAAGGTGGCTATCAATCAAATCAAAATTCCTCTCCTTTAAATATCTGACCCAACCCTTCTGTCTCATTTGAAATGTGCATCAAATCGTGGTGCAAGTTTGTGGTGCAATGCTATCTTTGATAATCTCTAAATGGGATTTCATGAGACTTTCCAAAGTGGCCTTATCATGCTCATTCCATTTTTAGAAAATTGTTGGGTACCCCTAAAGTAGCTTTGCATGGTTCACCTTTTTTGAAAGAAAGAAAGAAAGAAAGAAAGAAAGAAAGAAAGAAAGAAAGAAAGAAAGAAAGAAAGAAAGAAAGAAAGAAAGAAAGAAAGAAAGAAAGAATCCTTACCTCAAACTGGTCCTTTTGCAGTAGTCCCTCAGTTTGTCCTACTCTGAAACAGGCTATTGGGGCTATTTTCTCTTTAATGCCCCTTCTCTCGGAAAGCCCAATTTCCTCTGATTTGCCTACTTCTGTAAGCCTGGTGAAGGGGCAGCACCCAGTGCTTGTGAGCACCGTCCTCTTGCTGGTGTTGTATCAAACTCTGCTTCCCCAAATTAGTTTGATACACCAACATGCTTGATTTACCTTATCTTATCCTTAACCCAACACTCACGTTAACCTAACTTCAACCTAAGCTAACTTAACGGTTACCTTAACCTAATCATAACTGATAGCTTACCTGTTTCCATGTAGACACTTTCATCTATTTAGGGTGAAACAGATCTTGACATGGAAACAGAGTTCAACACAACACCATAGTAGGAGGTTCTGTAAGCAAACTATAAATCTACGAAGTAACATAATTGGGTGTTCTTGATCAGAAATGGTAACATCTCAAATCCATCTGTACATGGTCGAACCCGTATATGATCCGGAATATGAGAGTGGACCATACAAACACCTGCGGCAATAAAGATCACAGCAGGACGTCTGGTAAATATTACTAGCTGGCAGGTATCTCAGTCCAGCAGTTGTGACCAATATCTAAGCAAGTAGGACTCCTGCAGCATCCTGAGCCTCCTGTGAAACACCCTTTGAACGTAAGTGCCAATTTTGCAACAAGTACTCCTATGTTATGCTGTAGTTCCAACTACTATTTGCTACCGCTTAACTGTCAAGGGATTTAGAACAAGCCTGATGCAGCACCCACCCTTTCTGCTAGGAGCAACATTGCAGCAACAACGACAACTATTATTTTGACCCATAGGTCCTCCGCTACCAGCTTACCAGCCATGGTCTTCAGAGCCAAAGCACACTTGCCTGCAAAACAAACTTACTTTATTTGTCTGATGTGTGTTACGATTAGCCCGCATGTTGTGGGGGTCGACACGGACTTACGTGGATAGACGTATATAGCAATGCAAATAATTTCCGGGGTTTTAGTAATGGGTTACTTTAAAGGAATATACCAACATGTAAACTCGAAATAGTTGCATCAGGTCATCTGGACATATGTTTAAAACAAAACACGTGTACGTCTCAACATTCAACTGAAGGTCATCCTCAGCTCTCAGTCCAGTATGTGACCCATTCAGCTCTCTTTTAAAGGAACAGAGACGTAAATCAGGGTGCTCACAACGATTGGGGCAAAACAGTGAAAAAATGGAGTGAGAGGAAAACATCTTTTGAGTTCAAAAATTACGTTAATGTTGACTAACTGGATTATTGAGCCTGAAACAATACTGGACGAGAGCTGAGGATGAGATTCAGTTGAATGGTGAAATATACTCGTGTTTTACTTTAAACCCATGTCCAGATAACCTGATGCAACTATTTTGACCTTTTTGACTACTTGGATTATTGAGACTGAAAATATTAGAATGTAATTTTACAACTTGTTTCAAACATTAATTGTTGTAGTTTGTCAGTTTGTCAGTTGTAGTTTTTCAGATGTTCTACTCATTGAGCTCAAACTAGATTATTTGAACTCTGTAGAATATTAATTATACAAGAGTTTGTTTGATACACAGCCAAGCTTTTGTTTTTATTTGATTGGTTCGCAGTCAGAGAGATTGTATGGTTGTCAGCAGGGTCAAAATTTCTGAACCGGCGAAGACTGTCACTGAAGTATTTGGGTAGAGTACAGTCAAGACAGCCAGGGAAGTGGAAGAGAAAATGGTTACAACATGTCAAGGTCCCAGGCTTTTTTTGAACTCAAAATTCTGCTGTTATATGTTATGCACTTTAGCCAACTGAGCTGCAAGGATATCAGGCTCACCCTGACTGATTTACATGCCAAACCAAAATGAATAAATTACTGGGCTTTGGGACTTGGTGGGTCTTAATTTAGGATCTTGCTGACCCTGATATACTGAAGAATTTGAGATTTCTTTGTTGAGAAATATTTTTTTATTCTAAATCTGCTTCTGACAAATGTGAAGCTTTGTAAAAAGTGTAAAAAAAGGTCTTGAAGAGGTTTGCTCAATGAGGACTAGGATAGGCACCAGTTACTCCACGACCCAATTTCGGTTAAGCGGTTGAAGATGGATGGATTGATGGATGCATGTTTATTAGATTTATTTTGTAGATTTTTTTCTTCTAAATTTGATCCTTTTTTCCCCAACCAAATTTCCTGAGTTGCCTACTGCTTCGTCGGTCACTTTGATACCCCTCTAGAATGTCGACAGGAAGGAGGAAGCCGTAGCATGTGAGTCCTCCAAGTCACGTGACAACAAGTCCT
>OMLC01037697.1:13332-26906 GCA_900302585.1 Regalecus glesne
ATGTCCAAAATGATAGAAGCGCCATTGCTCAGTGGGTAGAGCAGTCGTCTGGCAATCAAAAGGTTGCAGGTTCAAGCCCCAGACCTGCAGAGAAGCGTGTCGAAGTGTCCTTGAGCAAGACACTGTTCCCCTAACTGCTCTGCCCTGTGATGGACTGGTGACCCTTCAAGGTTGCATCCTCCCCTTTCACCCAATGAGAACGGAGATGGGCTCCAGTTCCCCCGCTACCCAATTTCGGATAAGCGGTTGACAATGGATGGATTGATGGATGCATGTTTATTAGATTTATTTTGTAGATTTTTTTCTTCTAAATTTGATCCTTTTTTCCCCAACCAAATTTCCTGAGTTGCCTACTGCTTCGTCGGTCACTTTGATACCCCTCTAGAATGTCGACAGGAAGGAGGAAGCCGTAGCATGTGAGTCCTCCAAGTCACGTGACAACAAGTCCTCGTTATTTCGCACATCACTGGTCTTGCGGGGAAAGCAAAGTACTTAGCCATCAGAGGAGAACGAAACAGAGTACTTTCCCTTCACTTAACCACGAGCACTCGGACCCAGAGGGCGACACTAGCCGAACCCAGAATACTTTATCCAACGTAAACCCCTATACCCATGTGAGGCTAACTTTGGATCTCCGGCCTTGGTTGGAAATGGTGTAGCCGGGAATCGAACATCCAAATGCATGACGGAGAGATGCAGTGAACATAGGTGCCTTAACCCCCTCTGCCACCGGAGGCCCCGATGTTCATATAAAGAAATTGACCTATTGTGGGGGCGGCATGGCTCAGTGGATAGAGCGGTCGTCTGGCAATTGGAAGGTTGCATGTTCAAGCCCTGCACCTACATAGAGGCGTGTTGAAGTATCCTTGAGCAAGATACTGTTCTCCCAATTATTCTGCCCTGTGATGGATTAGCGACCCGTTAATGACGTATCCCTGCCTTTCACCCAATGAGAACTGAGATAGGCTCCAGCTCCCCTCCACGACCTGATTTCGGATAAGCGGTTGACAATGGATGAATGAAATTAACATATTGTTATTATGAATTCAGTAGCTGTTGACTTTTGTCCTATTCTGTCCCAGTCACATCATGAGTAGTAAAACTGACTCCTGTCAGGGATCAGAGCAATCTCATAGGACTCTCAAAAGAATGTCAGCTTCCAATACACACTTACCAAACTTCCCAGCCTCCATGCTACTTAACTTTGTTAGAGTTCTCCCGCCTCCACCATGTCTAACTTTGTTTGACAGTGGGCCAAACAAGCTGCTATGCAGATATTATGATTTTTTTTAACATAGTGATATATATAAATAACAGAAGAAAACACAGGACTACAAATGAGGCATTTCAGGCACTGTTTTCTGTCAGAGAGAATAGTCCCCTTTGGGTTTTGTAAGCCTGCAGGCATTTTATATGCACCTCCTGGCTATATAACACGCTAAAGAAAAGTAAACAAACCAAAAAGGCATGATATGGGCTCATGATAAAACCAGATGTGAACTGAAAAAAAATACTTACTTAAATATCAATGAACGCTACTTAAGCCTTGAACTTTTCTTTTTTCTTTTTAAAATTCGTCCGCTGGGTTTTTATTTTTGAACCCAACCTCATTGCTGCAGTAATTTGTTATGTGCCATCAGTTTATTGACAGATCCTCAGTCTCACTAATAGGCTCACTTGAATAAGGAGAAGATAACCTGTTTGAAGTTCTTTAGGAACTCCATCTTATACCTATTTAATCACTCCTTTTGTCCAGATCTTGATTGTTTTGATTTGCATATGAATCAGATGTGTGGTAGATATATTAGCTTCTTGGAAACGATGTAAATAAAAGAAAGAAAAAACATGAATAAGGTGAAGACAAGCAGCCTGGACATAGGTGTCTACAATATAGAGCCTTGAGCTAGTTCGTATTGATGGTTGGCTGTTTCACAACATACTGCGGATGTAGTTGTGCAAGAAAATACTCTGCTGAAAATAGATATACAGGTTTTTTATGGGAGTGTGTCAACTCGGCAATGAATTGTACCCTTTTTCACCTCGTCTTTTTTATTTTTTATTCATAACATCAATTTCCAGATTCAATTTTGGGCCTCTTTAATTGTGAAGTGTCTGAGGTTAGCTTGTTTTTCTCTGCCCTTGTGAATTTTCCTGTGTCATGTTATGATTGACAGTCACCACCTTTCTCTCCCTCAGACCCACTTTTAATGATAAGTTACTTGCTGTAAATATTCTCATTTTGTATGTAAATTGCAAAATCTATGGACACTGAAAACCCACTTTTTTTCTAAAAAGCATGTGTTTATGCTCCAGTAGGGAAACAAATTTAATCAGCTCAAAGACTATATTAGTTTTGTCCATGATATTATAAATTCAGTAGTTGTTTTTTCTCTGCAAACAAAATATATTTTTTCTTGGCTGAATAGGCATCTGCATCCCTGAACAGGCATAAAGCAAGGAATTAGTTGGACAATTATATAGATGCATGTTGTAATGGTATCTGTAAGCCATGACCATAATATATATTTATACTTTTAAAACTAGCTATGTAATATAACATAATATGATAAGTATTTCCTTCAATGATACGCTAAATCATATCATGCAGGACATGGATTTCCATGCCAAGTTTTCATAATATACAAGATTACCCAGGGCTGTTTATTTTGTTTAAGTAATGAATAGATTCGGTTTTCAAAATGTGACAGAGATACATTTAAAGTGAAGTCACATGAGAGAACGTATTTCTCAGTTGAACTATTTAATCTTGCAGGTTACAGAGCTTATACAATGATTGAAATGTCATTTTCATTTAAGTTCAGTTGGGGAGAGCTATTTCACATTCATGGTGATGCTGGTGTAAGATGGACTGATAAGATGGAGATGGGCAAGTCAAGATAGGAGGTATGCAGTAAATATTTTGTCTCTTACTCTTTGCAGATGAACATGGACATTTGAAAATATACCTGCCCAAAAAGCTGCTTGAATGTCTACCAAAATGCTCCTCGCTGCCAAAGGAGAGACATCGGTGGAACACTAATGAGGTAAGACTACTTATCCTTATCCTCAACTTTCTCCTTAATCTATCATCACAGCAACACATCCACCCTCAAAGTCTTTCAAGCTGTTTGTAGGTAGATAGATTGGTAAACCAAAATGAAGGTCCTATTGTCATTGTTTTTTTCAATGATCATACCATACAGCAGTCATAACTCGTGCATCTTTACAGAACTGTGCCATAACACTGACATAACACCTTTCCCTACAGATACCGCACATTGTGACACTGAATGTGCAAATGAATGGATTCAAAATGTCATATCTTTTCTTTTTTTATGTGGGCAAAGTCATTGTCGATTTCCCATCCAGTCATACGTATAGGGCATTTTGTTCCCATGTTTTAGTTGTATAACATGCCTATCTCCCTAATAGTTCATCTTCAGAAACACATTTTGCTGCAGTTCAGAGCTTGTACAGCATTTTGAATTGCTCTTAGATACAAAATGTTATTTGAATCAAGGCTCTAACTAATCTTTTTGGTGTACAATGGAGAAGTATCTTCTTTGCCACAGAGTTCAATGTCATTGGGCTTTGCACGAATAACCTAACATTCTCTTTTATTTTCCTGTTTTCTGGCAGAAAAAAATACAAAGCAGATAAAACAGTCGCCCTCTTTATCCCCACATATGAAATAAGCCACCTGTGAAATGACTGCATCCTCTCTGGTTGCTCATGTTTACTTATGACACTGCCAATCTCTACTACTAGAGGATGCCATGCTTGGCCTGAATCAAAAGTGACTGGTAATCACATATTGATTCCTTATTTGCAAGACTGCTGCTGTGTTCCGCTAGCCTTATGATGGGCTCATATAATGTGAACCTAAACAGTGTTAAACAGGCGGCATAAAAGCCTCCAGGTGTCTCACATTTCACATTTGCATCACAATGAAGGAAGATAGCAAAACTTGTTTAGTTTGATGCCTTAGAAATGAAAATGCAAAGAGTTTTGATTTGCATGCGGTTGTGAGGGGGAATCATCGACCCTCTGTGCTCTGGCTGTCCTTGACATACAGGCCAGACAACTTAAATTAAGCCATGTCTTCTCAGCAAAGCTCCTTTATCATTTAATAGGATTTAGAAAGTGTCTTTGTGATGTTTGTGTTTTATTTGTGGCATACATAATAAATATGTTTTTCACAAGATTTTTTACCTACATGGAAATTGTCGGGAGGGTGAAACAAAAATATTTTTTCTCTTTATACCCCTTTACTTAGTGAATCTAGAGGAACAATGCCAAACAATTCATACGAGTTGAAATATTTCGATTTATTTTGCCTTTTAATTCTCAAGCTGTCATAGGAAGCTGGGAAACTCTTGAATAGCTGTTTCGTTAGCAGTCCATTAGCAGTTCCTGTTTCCTATTTCATTAGCAGTTCCTGTTTCCATTTTAATATTTTTTACAAGATTAAGATTTATTTTGAAATCAATACACTGATCACTGGCATCAAAGTACTAAAACACATGATGACATTATGAATAAATTGGAAAAAACTGCTTTTCAACAATAATTGCATAGACATAGCAAAGTCAAGATTTCACTTTAGTTATTGCACCATATACATTATCTCCACATGCACCAGTTTTCAATTGATGATGTGATTTTTGTAAGTGGTGTCCATCTTGTTAAATTTTAACTGCTTTTTTCACTTTGTCTCACACATGTCCTGTCCTTCTGGCAATAAGGGACAGATTGGAGAACTGCACACTCTTCTCCTACAAAAATTAAACATAATAATATCATATATTTAATTCACAAGTGGCACATATTATAGGTGGAATTTTGCTTTGTTAGATGGTAAATGGGCTTGTTTTTATATGGTGCTTTTCCAGTCTAGTGACCACCCAAAGTACATAAATCATATACCTCACATTTACTGAGCATAGGGGATGAAGACTGGATACTCCTCCCAGACACCCTGCTGTAGAATCAAACCTGTGATACCCAACTGTGAGGGATGCACTCTACACTGAGCTACAATAGGTTGAATAATCAACACCCTGTAGAACACCACAAGGTGCTGGTTTGATCAATGAGTTGAATGGAGTGGACACCTCAAAGTCAGGCATTATGGGTAGCTTGGCATCAAGAAGGGTATCCAGCCTTAATCTCCCAAACTCTGTCTATGTATGTGTCCACCCCCACAAAGTGGGGACTAATCATGACACATAATACAGCCATAGTGCAAATAGTGTCATTGAGATTAAGTAAGGGTGTCTCGTTTCACCACAATTCCCTCAATGACTCTTGGAATTTTGGTGTTGGATAAATAATTTGATATATATGAATTCATAGGGCTTCATGACAACAGTGATTGATGATAAAAAGGTAAGGAGTGGCCACACATCTACTATCTTCTTTTGGCTCTGATTTTCTCATGAGCCTAACACTATTTATGCAAAAGAAGTAAAGCCCTCATGGGTGTTTTAATTGGCTGATGTTGTAACTTGTTTGTACTGTGTGACCTGTATTGTGCTGCTAGCAGTCAGAATTAATTAACATGTTTTTGAAATTGATCTCAAAATGTAATCCTAAGCACTTGCTCGGGATAAATGCTGTCGGAGACAGCTGTTGGCATGTCTTGTCATTTATTACCCCGATGGAATCATAACAGATGTAGATTGGAAAAAGCCTTACACCGTGTTGCTAATGTTGCAGTGCTGGAGATTCTTGTATGGATACCCAGGGTGTGTGTGTCTGTTGCAGGATTTTTGATGATAAATGAGCAAAAGAACGTTCTGGCACTGTTGTGGGTCGCATTCCAATAGTCCGATCGAGAGTTGAGAAGAGCAAAGCAGCCTTTCCCCAAATCAAGGACGTTTGTCTTTTATGCATGCCATGCAAACCAATGTGTATGCGTGTCATTGGCGGCAGACAGACAGGGAGATATAAGAGAGTCTCTTGTCGGCATGATTGTGCGATTCTTAGTGAAAGTGACACCTCATCAATTCTGTTCATATTTCTGGCACTGGTTCAGCATTCGTAATTTAAACTTGTTGTTCTCATCATTCCTTACATTTAAGGAGTGTTAATATTGTGGTAGTTCAGGGCTGTTGATGACATGGACAAAATAGAACGCTGATTGCATCCCATATACTTTCATTAAAAACTTCCCTTTAAGACTCAATAACCCATACATTTAACTGAAAAAGCCTATTTATTTTACTGAGGATAAAACATTTTTTTGGTGTTTAATTGTAGATAAAGAAAGGTTTCCTAAACCTTCAATGGGTTGACATGAATGCTGGTGAGGTATCAGACCTGCCCATGTCACTACCCCTTGCTGGTTACCGATTTTTTGCATTGTCCATTTCTTTAAATCTGTAAGAATTATATTACAGTTTCATTTGTGAAGAGGGGCCCATTTAATTTTCCTTTAAGCAAAGAAATATGAAATGGAGATTACAACTTGACTTTTGCAATCTCTAATCTATAAGGGAGGACAGTGAGGGATTTCAGAGGGGTTGGAGTGAAGCTAATGCAGAACTATTCATATCTGTCTCCTTTGCTTGATTCCCCCGTGTACATTTACGAGATGGTGTTCAGGAATACATTTCAAGCATTTACTGGAAAATTAGATGAACCAATCTGATCATAATTCAAGGGGCAGGGTGGGTGGATGGGAAGGAGTGGGACTGGCATCACTGACTGTGATGCAGAGCAGCCTGCGTGGGAATCTACCATCAGCCCTTCAATTGTGAAAAAAAGATTAAGATGAATACCTGGTGATGCTTGACGATTCCCTTAGCAAACATGAGAACATGCTGCAATAAGAAAACAAGCCAGTGTTTAAAGAAATGCATGAGGAGGTCTTGCCCAAAATCACATTGTTTTTGTGGAAATAATGGATTAGATTTGTGTGATTTGGAATATAGGAATGCCAAATCCCAAGTATACTCTAAATTGTCACCATGGTGCTGCAGGGGAAGAGGAGAGATACACCCAGAAAGTGTCTTTCCGCCTTGTTTGTGTCAATACTCTTTCACCCTGCCGCATCCCCATGGTGCTCACAGATGAGCCTCTGAGGAACAAATCCTCCAAGAATTCCACTCAGGTCCAAAACCAGCTGTTATTGTCTGCCAGGTGCTCTGGAACGATGACCTCTATTCTGCCAGATATTTCTGTTGAGATTAGGATCTTTTTAAAGAAGGACATCTCACATAAGAAGGGGTTTAGGCTTATATCCCTTTCAAGATCAAACGGAGCTTGCCTGATGTTTGGTTATGCTGGTGTGGAGGTTGCACAACTCAGGATGTCTTAGAAAAATTCAATGCTGTATAACAGTGCTGTTTCCTAGATGCTTTTCTTGTTCACTTGCAGGGGTCTGCTCTGGAACCTCTATTATTATGGATTAAAAGGGAAGAAATCCTTTATTGGTAAACTGCCAGTTGCACCGAGGACTGTTTTCAATTCAGACAAGATTTTTCTACTTTCTACCCTGAGTAGTCTCTGTGACTGTGTAATGCTGTGGCAATTACAAGGGCTTGCGCTCGTAAATGGCTGTTTATGACTTGCTGTCAGACTGCTGAGACCAAGGGCATGCATAGTTTTCTTACAAAAGTTCGAGACAACTGTAGATTTGCTCATATTAAAGGTAAAAGTCACAATTTTCAACTTTATATATATATATATGCTGTGGGGATTTGGATACAGGCATGGGCACAAGTCCATGAATATTAGGATGGAATCCAGCAATTAACCCGTGCCCCTGTCTACAGGGTTAGTGGTTGTGTCAGGAAGGGCATCCAACATAAAATTTTGCCAAATCAGTATGCAGATTGACAAGACCACATGAAATCGGTTGAGGCCTAGGTTAACAATTGATGTTGTGCCCTCACAGTATACCAATGGAAACTATAAAATATGCTGTGGCGACTCCTGAAAAACAGGGAACAAGCTGAAAGTAGAAGCATACATGTTGGGGGAGGATAATGCTACATTAGAAGGGCCTAATCATGACACGTTAAAATGGGACCTCTCAAGTACTGAGCAGTCTTCTGTGTGTCTGAAGTATTGATGAAATTGTGTCCATTGGTGCCGTCATTGGAATAATATTTCCTGGGTTTGTCTGTAGGTGGTATTGTATAAGAAAGTTTTCATGAAACAAAGCAACATTTCAGTCATATAATGTAGCATTGAGATTCACATTTTCTAATCAGGAAGTTTCACATTCACAGATTGTCTACAAGTGAAATCACTTGCACAAATTAGTATTTCAGAGACATTACACTTTAAGACTGAGACGGACTGGTGACCTGTCCAAGGTATTTCTCTGCCTTCCACTCAATGAGTGGTAGGATCGGCACCAGCAGTTCTGTAACCCAACTTTGGATAAGCAGTTGACAATAAGATGGCATTAAATGACATAAGGCTGTTCAATATTATGGCTAATGGAGTGTCATCCCTAGAACATATTGTTGGAAATCATATTGAAAATATATTTCTTTCTTATTTCTAGTTAAAGTAATTGGCACGGTATTACCAGATCTAGGGTTATAGTAAATGGACTTGTTCTTATATAGTGCTTTTCTAGTCCAATGACCGCTCAAAGCGCTTTACATTGAATGCCTCACATTTACCGAGCTACGCTGCGGGATACGAACCTGCAACGCCTTAGTCCCAGGCGTACACTCTACCCACTGAACCACCATTGTCTGGTTTTAAGACATAGACAATGATAACTGTTGGCTTAATAGCCTACTTATTAAAAATCAAATACATTAAAATCCCGGAGTTTAAAAAGAACTAAGTTTGCGAGATCTCGAGAAATGTTTATGAAATCTTGAGCGAGTCTTATTCCTCCAAGTCCCTTGCTAGGCAGCGAGTTTTTTTTTTCAAACTGCACAGCAAGAACTCTGCTCTCTGATTGGTTGAGGTTAGGGTAAGCCAATCAGAGGCATGTGACTGCATTCATCAGATGGAAGTTTGGACCAAAATTGGTTGGAAAAACGTATACATGGTATAGCATTTTGCCAATCACCTTTGATCAAACTGCAGCTCCCATAGGTGTGTATATTCTGCCGTTATTTCCATGGTGCCAAACTGACCTGGAATTAAATTGACATAAATGGATTTTTTTGTTGTTGCAAGATCTCAAAAATCTACTCGAGATCATGCAAAAGTTTCTCAAAATATAACAAAATTAAATCTTCTTTCTGTTTTTCTCAATCATTGAACTTTTTTCCCATCTATGTACATTCCTGGATGTTTCTGCTTTCTCCCAGTCTCTGGTGTTTCTTCAGGTAGGGTGCAAATCTATTATAATTGATACCAAGTTTATTAAGCAAACATAAGGTCTGCACATAACTTCATGACTAAATGTGAACACACCTGGCGATATAAACAATAGATTTAACCTTCTTTTGATAAATGAATAAAAAAATCGAAGAGCACCTGACATATCAAGAAAAGAAGGTTGACTTTCAAAGATGCTCAGTTTTAAAAAGGCAGTCAGAGGAGTACAGCATGACGCTCTGGTCAGGAGGGAGTGGGGGACTAAGCTTGTGTGACACCCTCACCCTTTAATGAATGGCACAAAACACTGAGTACCATGTCCCCCTCAACCCCACCGTCTATTCGCCTTTGGCTTAGAGTGACGACCTCAGAAGTAGAACTGAAGCCAGAGAGAATACAGAGCATCAGCTGAGGCCTCCACTGTCCAGCTACGCATTTAATGCCCCTGTCGTCAAGAATAATTCTCTGCTGCAGGGGACCGCTGTTGGTTGCCACAGTATGGTGCCCTCATGCAATATGCCACAGCTCAGGACAGAGCACGAGTGTCTCATTGGTCACTCTCGGTGCAGTGGGCAAATCAAACAGGGGAAGTTCACTGCTGGCGGCGGTCAAAACCCCAAGGCCAATGAAATAAAATGTGTGGGACGACCAAGCACAGACATAATCTCGAGAATCAGCGACAGTGCAAGATAGGTGCCATAATGAAAAGAGACAATCGGGACAGTGGTGTGATCGCTATGTCCTTATCTCTCTTATCAAATGAACTGAGACGTCATTTAGGTTAGGCATTTACCTGTCACTTTGTTGTATATATGTATATATATATATATATATATTCTTTGTTTCTATCAGACAAAATATGAAGGGACCACAAGTGCAAAGACGTAGACCAGGCTTCTCTCCGTATTTTCTTTCGGATAAGAGCTATTTTTACACGGGGGCCCTGGCAAGTCTGCTCACTCCAATGAAAAATGTTCTCACTCGGTCATTAAAAGATTTCTAATTCCATTAGATCTCGTTGTCATTAGTCCATTTGGATGATGGGATGCACCCTGACCTCTTACTTTATGCTCTCATAGGGATGGTGCTTTTCCAAGCACAACCTTCAAATTGTGGTTCGGAACTCTCTGGTACTGGAGTTGGGATAATCCCCCTCAGAATATTTATTAGAAAACTATCTGGATTAAGGCTTCCTCCTTTGGATGTAGACTACTCTTATTAGGTGCATCGGTCTATTCTCATCAGAGTAGTAGGTGGTTGCCTCTTTAGTACCACCTTTGATACAATTTGGTCAATGCGGAACACAAATTAGGCCTTTTTTCAGAAATGCCAATGTTTTTATGGATGCTGGTATGTTGGGAATGCACCTGATCGAATGCAGGGTCATGCCTGATTAAATGTTATCTTAATTTATGGTCTTTACCTGTTTGCAGCTTTCTCCAAGGAGTGTAATTAAAAAAGACTCCCTCCTGTTGGACATGTTTGTGGAACTGTTCATTAGCTCCTCTAGAGTAAGCAGTTGAAATTAAAGGTCATGTTTGTTCATTGGTCTGTCTGTCTGTCTGTATGTTTGCTTGATCATTGTTGTGTTTTAGTATTTTTTTTCTTCAGTATAGTGATGCCTGATATTACATTCCTGATGATTTACAGCAACAGGTGTTCAGGGCGCATTTTGAAAGGACACAGTAGGAGGGGGACAATATATCAGGTGTAGTTTGCAGCCTATAAAGAAAAGGAAAAGGAAAGCCACTTGATTTGGTCATTGGCAAACTATAGCCTGATTCATTAGGACCACTTAAAGAATGCAGCTACTGCTACAATGACACAAACTTTCACTATCTCCTTTGGCAATGTTTTCTTTTCCTTTATTTTAATGGAAACAACCTGTCAAATGTATTTAGGCTCATGTGGTGTGATCACATCAAAGTTTCTGCATTGTAGGCCCCACTTAAGTACAGTTAATGTATAGCATGGTGCTTTTTACCATTGCATATTGTTGGTGAAATTATAGATGGAATTGACTGGGCTTCCATTGGTTGGCTAGCTTCATCATATTTTTTTCTAAGCTTGATAGGTTTGCTGATTGCTTTTGTTGTCGCTCACTGTGAAAGTGTCAATTGTGTGTCCACAGTGCATGGAGTTTGAATGGGTACCCACCAGTCGGGTCATTCAGGGGTCCTGCACACTACACGGACCTTTTCTCTTTTTATTCCTTGTATTTGCACATCAAGGCAGGGGTCCATGGTATCCTCTACAGACAGAGGTGTCCTTTCCAAATTGCATGACCTCCATTGTAGTAGATGCAGGTCATCCCACACCTCCTGTGGGAAGGCTCTAAATTGAACCCAGCTTACAGCTTCGATCCCCCCCCTTTCACTTTCTCCAGCTTCCTCTCTTTTACTTTTACATTCTGTCTCTTCCTTTTCCCCTTCATGTATTTACTGAGCTGCAAAGCTGTTCAGGAAGCAGTTGAAGAGGTTTCTGCCTTTTCACACTAAAATTGCTGCGTCAGTTTTGTGTGTGTGTGTGCAGAACCATTCTTAAATGGAGTTTAGCTTTATTTACTAGATAAAGGAAAAGGAGTAACATGTTTCCTTCTGGGTTTTCTGATGTGCATGGGTACTTCTGCAAATTGTTGTATGTTTATTAATGCATAGGCCTATCTGTAACCATGATTGCCTCTGTATTGTTAGCCATCATTTCAGGGATATGAGAGCAACCACCACAGCCTACTTAATATTCTGAATAGGCCCAAAGATTAATAAAGCCTGAAAAATTAGTAAACACAGGACAGAAGTTCTCATATTTCCTATTATAGCCTGGATATAAATGGTCTTCATGGCTGTTATATAACAAGGGCAGGACAATAATTCTGTAGTATTTTTTGTTGTCTTAGCGGATTGCCTAGTGATGAAATTTGGACATTGTCATATATTGATGCGCATTCTGATCACCTGTCTAATATGCTGTTGGCTGCCAAAACCGTACTGACTCACCAAGGCAAGAACTCTACAAGATCCCTGAAGGGTTCTTGTGGTATCTGCAACCAAAACATTAGCAACAAATCTTTCAAGTTGCAAGGTGGAGCAGCTGTGTATTGGATTTGTCAGCCCATCACAATCTACAGAAGCTCAATTGGATTGAGATTGTAGAATTTGGAGGCCAGAGCAACACGTTGAACATTTTGTGTTCCTCAAACTATTTCTGAACAATGTGTGCAGTTTGCACCATCATGTTAAAAGAGGCCACTCCCATCAAGGAATACCTTTGTCATGAAGGATTGCACCTGGTCTATAATGATGTTTAGGTTGATTGCACATTATATATTGACACCAACATGAATGGCCCGACCCAGGGTTTCCCAGTAGAACACTGCCTAGAGCATCAAAAACCCTCCACCAACTTGTCATCTTTGTCCAGTACATCCTTATTCTATCACTTTGCCACAGGTAAATGGCACACACATAGCCATCCACATGATGCAAAAGAAAAAAGGGCTCATTGGACCAGGTGACCATCTTCCTCTGTTCTAAGGTCCAGTTCTGATACTCAAATAGCCATTGCATGTGGTGCAGTAGTTCGAATTATTCCCTCAAAGCAAGAAGGTCCTGTGTTCAAATTCAATCCCAGGTCCTCTCTGAGGTCCAGTATATCATGATAAAACATTTCTAGATTAATGATAACAATAATGTATTGCCCAAAAATTTCCACAATGTTTTGGTCTGTCTTTTTGAAAACTAGTTTTGGTTTGATATTATACTTTGCCAAATGGCTCAATATGATGAACTTCTGTTGGATTCTTAAATGTAGTACTTTTACATACTCTAGCAGATATTATGATATAAATCACTGTTGTGTAAAATTCCTCATAATTATCATGATGATAATATTCTCCGTATTGCCCTGCACTACATAAACCTGCAGCAACTCTCTGGTAATTGATATTCTCAATTGAGAAGTGCCCCCCCTGACCACCACCTGGTAAATGGACTTGTTATTATATAGCGCTTTTCTAGTCTGAAGACCACTCAAAAAGCTTTACAATGAATACCTCACATCTACTAGGCTACGCGGTGGGATACAACACCGCAAAGCTTGACTCCTGGGCAGGGATGTTGAATTAAATTTTGGTTCAGATGGACAAAACTAGGGATTAATCCACATTTGAAAGACTTGCTGATTTGGTCTTATTTCACAGTCAATTTTTAAGTGTTGAATGCAATTTCATAACACTTTATGTATCTCTGCATTTGTTGGACTGTAGTGCTTGTCCCATTTAG
>OMLC01037703.1:0-11427 GCA_900302585.1 Regalecus glesne
AGGGGGGAGGGGGGGAAGACAGGAAAAAAATCAAAACAGGGAAAAGGAAGTCAAATGTGGCCCTAAATCCCATCTACTCTCAGCTGTCATAGTCACACACACGCAAACCCCGACAACAGGTAGCTGCAGTCAACGAGGGAGGGAGACATCCTGTATCTGCAGGGCCCTGATTCAAATGGAGAAAAACTGCAGGGGAGAAAAAAAAGACAATCCTTGTCGGAAAAGAAACAGGCAGGAAACCTCAGGAGGGGTACAGGAGGAGAGATCTCCTCTGAGGAGGATAGGTGTGCAGTACAAACCGGGTGGGTAGCAGATTCAGATTAGAAACATTATACGAGATGGTGCGGAATAAATGAGAAGGAGGTCGGCGAAAGGGAAAAGGAAAGCCCGGAGAAACAGCGAAGACAGACCAACATGGACTCTCATAAAGGCTACGGAGGCCAGGGACCATCAGAGCTCATATTCCTACGCATGTTCAGGATCAAATGCGGCTCCGACAATTTGGAGTGGAACTACTTGCTTTGTGCACTTGCGGTCCTGTTGTTCCTGTACGAGTGAACGAGGCCACAGTGTCCTGGCACTTCCCCTGCAGGCAACGAATCTCAAAGATCCAGACGGAGAGAAAGAGAAAGAGAAAAGAGCACGAGGGAGAGACGCAGAACGAGGAACAGCGACGGAGGAGGGATGAAGAAGTGGAAAGAGACGGCATAATTGGGATCGCGATGCTAGAGGAGGAACAAGGGAGATGTGAGGAGGGGACGGAGGGTCGGAGGGAGAGAACCAAGAAGAGGACGCGAAGTGCTGAAAAGCCAAGAGAATGAGTCTGCAGGAAGAGAGGCTGCAGGGAAGAGGGACCTCTGACAAGTTCCCTCTTCTTCTGTCACTCGGCTGTGTGTGTGTGTGTTTCTCCTGTGCTCACGGCTGAGCAGATGCAGACAGAGACTCATGGTTGCTGCAGCCTGACACAAAAACACACCAATTCAAAACACAGCAAATCTCCAGGCTGATCTTCATTCGGCCAATGTTTCTCTCTCCCCCTAATTAATAAGTGATGATATGATGATAATGTCTTCATGAGGGACTGCTCAGGACCATATGGAATGCTGATCCAACATTAGCATACCACACAGCAAGGAACTCCATCATTCACGAAGCTGCAATTACCGAAGAACAGCGGGAGGATGTTCACCGGCGAGTAATCCTGATGACGCCATGGTGTCAGAAAAACTGTGTTGGCTTTGTCTTTCCTTCCCACCACAGCGGGAACGCTTCTACGAGAGCTAGTATTCCTGAGGAAAGACGGAAAGACGGGAAACTGCGGTGCAGTTCCCCCCCCCGGGTGGGGGGCAGCCCTCTCGGGATTCACCTCAAACAGAAGCGACATTCAGACTACAATTCGGAGGTTGTGGACCTGTTCATACCAAACATGGCGGAGGTACTTCTGCTTCTTTCTTTTCGGGTCAAGATAAATGCCCTTGCCGCGTGTAGCATTAAGAAGCTAACTCTGTGGGTGGTGGCTTGGTGACCCGGTGGTTAGCTCTGGTGCCTCTCAGTGAGAAGGTCCTGGGTTTGAAGCCCGGCCCATCCCGGGTCTTATCCGGTGTCCTCCCACCATCTAAAGGACATCCATGTTAGGGTTCATACTCCTGCCTCTGCCCCTGAGCAGGGCAGTAGGAAACAGAACTGGAGTAGGTCCCTGGATGCTGCAGCTGCTCACTGCTCAACAGGAGGGGCTAAATGCAGAGACTAGATTTCATTGTAAGAATGCCGTGACGAATAAAGGGGCTTTCCTCTTCCTCTTCTGATGCCTTGGACTGTCTCTGATCCCCAGTTTGGTCTTTCAACACATTCTACGTGTTCTCACTGGCAAATCTTTACGTCTCTCTTCTCAGGTGACTGCATGTCGATGGGGAAGCGATTTGATCAAGGGTCACAAAATGCCAAAGGGTTAAATCGAGGCTGATGGTAATTTCGGGGCCGTTAGTATTGGGAGACCCTCGGTGAAATCCCTCGATTTGTAGCTGTGCTCTCATCTGACAGCAGAAAGGTGCAGACGTGTCAATCCCAACACAGTGTACCATGTGGTACACTGTGCTGAAGCACCAGATGAGCAATCACAAACAGGACCGAAGTCCATGGAACACTTTGATGGTTTGTTATTTGCAGCACTGCAGTCAGCGGGACCCTGCTGAGACGAAGCACGTGGGCCACGTTTATGGAAACGGTAAGTTGGAACCCGGATGGACCTCATGGAGGGTTTACTAGCAGACCCTGTGTCTCAGGCTAAGCTAGCTCAAATGAATGATCAGCCCTGATGAGACTCGATGGATATCATCAGGGTACACAAGTACATTTGACTTGACTTCTCTGGTAACCCCCCCCCCGTGCCAATAGTAGCGGCGATCAAAAGAATGTTACGACAGAAACGAGAAGACGCCAAAGGTGCAGAAACAGGTCCTTCTCTGTAGGGGTCCTTTCCTTAATGTTGTCAGACATAAAAATCTAGGCCCATCTGGGCCAAGCGCTTGTAGTGGTGTGCTCTGACATGCCCACTTGCCCCCATTATTATATTGCAGTCGGTTTCACAACTGCCAGATGACATGTTCTTGCTCAATGATGGACCAATTCCTAAAGATGTTCTCCCTCCTAGTCGTTCAGACCCCAAATGATGGGAACATGGGGGGGGTAGAGTAGCTCAGGGGTAGAATACGTAGAACACATGTTTTGGGAACTAATGAGCTGTGGGTTCGAACCCACCGGCGGGGATCAGGAAAGGCCTCCAGCCTTAATCCCTCAGACCTCCCCTGACATGGACTGGTGACCTGTCCAGGGTATTTCTGTGCCAGGATGGACACTAGCAGATCCGCGACCCAACTTCGGAGAGGCCGTTGACGATGACATGACATGACGGAAAAATAGGGCCGGTGTTTAAAAAGACCAGAAATACCCTTTAAATCAGGGATGGCCAACATGATCCTTAAAGGGCCAGTATGGGTGTGCAGGTCTCTGTTCCAACCAAGCAGATACTCACCTGAGTCCACTAATCAAGGTCTTGAGTGAAGACGATTGGTTGACTGATGGAATCAGGAGTGTAAGTGCTTGGCTGTAAGAAAAGACCTGCACGGACACCAGCCCTTTATGGATCATGTTGGCTACCTGCCGCCACATTAAATCAATAGCTGCCCTGTCACACTATGTCATTGTTTATTCAGTCACTGAAATTGTTTTATCGAGTTTACCTTTGTCTTCTCAGAGTGACATAGGTATACTGGAAAAGTGTCAGGATGACACTCAGCACAACTTACTCTCCATTTGGACCACACCTGGGCTCCCTGCTCCCTCTCTCCCCCGCAGCTCAGCCAAGCCCTGTGTTATTGGCTAAACACGGCCAGCTGCAGCCGGTTAACTGTCTTATCTCACGTCAGTTGATTTCCCAGAAACACAAGAGCGGTGTAGAGTTTGTGGGGGGGAGGAGACGGTGATGAGGAGAGGAGAGAGCAGTGTAAATATGTGTGTGTGGTGGGGGGGGTTAGGGTGAGGAAAAGGCGAGTGCCTCACAGCCTTTCACTGAGTTTCTAATACGGGCTGGCTGGTGGGTATCCGAGTGAGTCTTGTGCAACTGCGTGTGTGTGTATGTGTCCACTGGTGTGGGGGAAAATCTGCTCCTCCACCTCTTCTAAAGGACGCTTATTGGAGGAGACGCATAGAAAGGGGGCTCCATTCAAAGATGGCCACAGTCAGCAGCAGCAGCAGGAGCAGGAGTTATACACTTTTGGTCAACTGTGTCTGCCCGGGACGGTTCGTGCTGATTGAGTTTACGAGCTCTGCCCAACACCTTCTGTTCCGCGCTAACTCACTTTGTCCTGGATGTTGGGTGTATAAATGTGATTCCTCACGTCCCCTCATGGACGATTAAATGGGAACATTTTCCAAATGGGAAACATATGGGGCTTCTAATTGGCCAATTTCTCTTGCCAACATGTGAGCCTTTTTTCATATCAAAACCCAATGAAAAGGGGCAAAAAATATCTATCTAGTCAGACGTGCATATTGCAGCACAGTGTTGTACCAATTGTCATTCTCCTTTCGCCAACAGTAAAACAGCCCTTCTGTTTGGTGGATTGATGGTGCCATTAAAGAGAATCCATGTTCTCCCCATACAGCATCCTACTCTGGATCCCCTCCATGACATACAGGGCTCCGGGTGTGGAGATTTCAGTGAATTTGTGTTTCTGCAGGGATGTCGGTTGTGCGGAGCGGCTAATGGCCTGAATTTAGCTACATGGCCGCAAGAAGCTACAGCTGGAGCCATAACATATCTCCCATCCATTAGTTGCCCTGCAGTGCCCGTGGCTCTTGATTCCCCCTGAACAAGTGATAATCATACATGGATTCTGGTGGGAGGGGTGGATGGCATCCGAGACTCACATCTGGGGAGTATTGTTCTACACATGTCATGTGTAATCTGCCCGGCTCGCGGTGCTCAGAATAATTATTCATATTTAATCATCTAGCCACAAAGCTACATCACCCACCACTGGCTAAGTCTCGCTAAATCATTTTCCATGTTCCGTTATCAAAGTTTCAGAGACGGGTGCTCAGGGAAGGGGGACTAAATGGAACGGCTGAAGTGGTTGGGCTTATAAAAACATAATGGGCTTGTCTGCTTTGATAAACTGTGGACGTGTGTTGAATGAACACCTACACTCACACATGCACACTCCCAGTCTCAAAGACTCACATCCTCCCCCATACGTCCACAAAACGCCCAGATCAGGACTCACCCTGCTCCAAAGGTGGAGGTTTCACACCGGTGGCCTTCATCTTGAGGGCCTCTTTGGCAGACATGTCACAGCAGGAGCCTTTGTTGGTGTCCTGGTCACTGTCGGCCTGGTCGCTGTCCCCATGACCACTGTCTCGGAGGCTGGCTCGCTCGGGGTCTTTAAATGTCGAACTACTGGACAAATAAAACAAAACCATGAAAAAAGGAAAAACGCCCTCCACGAGTACATGAAAGAGGATCAGGCGGCAGCTTTAGCACAGCCCCTGCTCCTACAAGTGATTTACATGACTCTATGGCTCTATGTGAGACCTGGATGAATCAGTGGCTCCACCCTGACTTTGAAAAATAATCAAATCACACAACTAGTGGTTGGATGGACGGATGGATTAGATAAATGGATGGATGATAGGATGGATGATAGATGGATGGATGGATGATAGATGGATGATAGGATGGATGGATGATAGATGGATGATAGGATGGATGGATGATAGATGGATGGATGATAGATGGATGATAGATGGATGATAGATGCATGGATGATAGATGCATGGATGATAGATGGATGATAGATGGATGATAGGATGGATGATAGATGGATGGATGGATGATAGATGAATGATAGATGGATGGATGTTTGATAGATGGATGGATGATAGGATGGATGTTATATGGACATACAGGATGGATGATAAATGATACATAGATGGGTGGATGGACCAACAGACCAACAGATGGATGGACAGATACATACATACAGAGATCTCTCCCAGCTCAGTGTTAAGTTACTGGCAAGTAACCAGTGAAAACCCAGAGGAGAAGAGTGCTACAGTGTTAGTCATCATGTACCAAACCGTACCTTTGAACAAACTGCTGCCTGCTCCCCATATAGTTTGGCTCGGTGGGGAAACTGTCCGTCTGTGGAGAGAGAGGAGAGATTTTGCATCATAAGCCATGCAGTCCCGCCGTGAAACGAAATCTGTCCAGATTTGAGTGACGGGAGACGATTTGCAAAGAGGGATAAATATGGGGAGTGGGAGAAGTGCCAGTGGAGAGGGAAAGTGGAGGGTTGGGACTAAGCTGTGATCTTGTTGTGGTTCCCATTTTAAACACGACGACTGCCACATAACAGGCGGTCAGATGGTCAAAAGCAACACCCTGTGGTAAACTTACATAACCATGAAGAGCAGCTTCCCTATGCAGGGAAAGAGCACTAGCATCAGTGTGTAAACCGTGGTGTTGATTATTCACTGGCCTGGACGACACGGACAGCATTTGACAGATGGCTAATGGACTAATTTTCACACGACGCTTTTCTAGTCTAGCGACCACTCAGGAGTGCTTTACAACAAATGCCTCACACTTGCCGAGCATGGGGGATTCACGTTGGATGCCTTTTTCCCGATGCCCTACGGTGGGATCAAACCCGCGATGCCCGACTTGGAGGTGTGCATTCTACTGCTAACCCACCGAGGCCCTATAACTATTTCCCCACCATTTTGGCCCAGACCGTAGCTGCCCTCCTCCGAGGAGTCCAGCTGAACTCAACTTTGCCCGGTTATGTATTTACGCTGTGTGGCGCGAGTCCACATCTGTCTCATCTGGACTGCAGCAGCACCGTGTACACGCCCACACAGGAGGAGGAGGAGGAGTCATTGGAGGAGTACACGGCTTCATGTGCGCTGAGCCATGACACTCTTATTTGACATGGGGGGGGGGCTCATTGAACATACACAGGGGGCTTCATGTTACATGGATCCATATCAGAGATACACACGCGGGAAAGAATAATCTCCTACACACACACAGACACACAAACAAATCATATAGTGTAGAGTCAACACATATACCGGGTCTCTGGACCGTGCAAACACTAAATTGCAACGGGAAAGTGTGAGAACCGTTGTGGTGTTTACAGTGAGCTGGGTTTGGACCGCGGCTCGACGGTTTAGCCGTACCCTGCACATAATGTGCTGGTGTAAGCACTATAAATCTCAGCCAACATATCTATGAACTTCACAGTGTCTCTATAACCCATGGCAAAACTCAAAGGTTTTTCTAAAGAGCTCCCGCTTCTTCTTCTTCTGGCCTTTCCCTTGTTTTTCCAGGGGTCCCCACGGTGAATTTCACAGTTTCTATTGGTACCCCGGGAGGGCGGCAATAGGAACGGATTTCCTCCCTGACACCACCACTGACCCTATGACTGGAGGCACTGGTGAAGCTCCAGATACCATCACAGTATTCACGGACTTGCACCCGTGACTGTTCCCATTAACGCTCTAAAGGGGCTTGGCATAAAAAGCCCAACAGGATTATCTAACCCTGTACTAATGTCTATGAGCCTTGACCAGTAAGAGTCCCATACACCGATCCATCGTCCACTGCTCCCCCAGAGCCCCGCTGGGCCCATCCCAGTACTCACTGGGGGAAAGGCAGGGAAACACCCTGGACAGGTCGACGGTCCATCTCAGTTATGGGATCAGCGTCTTGCTCAAGGACGACTCGACACATTCGGATTCAACCACCGACCTTCTAATTACCAGAAGACCACCCCGAGCTTTGCCGGCCCTCCAGTAAATGGACTTCTTTTTACACGGTGCTTTTCTAGTCCGCTGACCAATCGAACTGCTTTACAATGAATGCCTCACATTTACCCGAACATGGGGGGATTAAGGCCAGATGCCCTTTTCCTGATTCCCTGTGGTGGGATCGAATCCGCTACGACTTACATGGAGGCGCGCGCTCCACCGCTGAGCCACCGAGGCACCAATAAAATCATCATGTTGAGTATCCGACGTCACCTCGCATCGATTCCCCGACGATACGAGTGTTTGAATGTCATCCCTGCTGTGCAGGAGATCTGTATGAAAAGGTGTGTGCATGTGTGAAGGTCAGATGGCCACCTCAGTACTTTGACCTTTGCCAACACCTTTTCTCCTACCTGAACACACTATTCAACCCCAACCTTTGTGGAGAGTGGAGCTACAGCGCCCTCTGAATATGTCCCGAGCCGTGGTCTGACCACACGGAAAGAGAAAAATCATTTTCGGGAATCGTTCGGAAAGGAAATAAAGACAGAGTTGTTCGAGGGACGGACTTCGGAAGCCCCTTTTCTGTGTTGCTGTGCCTCTGCTAAATTTCCCCATCAGGGACTCGTTCTTGGAAATGCTTTTTCAATCAAGTGAGCTCTGGCATATTTTCATTTCATCACATTATTATAACACAAAAGCCATTTATTTGACTGCGATTGCCCTTGGAAGGGTTTCTTGTACTTCATTTCTGCATAGAGAAGAATAGAAAATCCCAATGACGTCCTTCAGCACTCAACAAACATGGTTAGCGGTTTCAGAGAGTCATTATGTTCACGTGCAATAACCAAAACATTAAGACCGCGGGCGACACGTTAACCATTACGGTCCTTTTACATGGCAAAACCACAGCCCCCCTCTCACTCTGCTATGTTTCCATAGAACCCCAGGGGAAAAGTCAAGACTGACAAACCTTTCGTGTACTTATGAAGTAGTTGGTAGTGGGTCGTAAACCGCATCATAAAAAGAACTGACGCAAGAGGAGGTGGGCCAGAATGGTTCTTCTCAGGAGGATGTCTGGCATCTCTCTTAGGAATGGAGTGAGGAGTCCAGTCATCATGAGGGTCTCAGAGTAGAGCCTCTGCTCCTCTACCTAGAGAGGAGCCAGTGGAGGAGGTTCAGAATCTAGTCAGGAGGTCACCTGGTCTCCTCCCTAGTGAGGTGTTCCAGACACGTCCAGCTGGGAGGAGGTCACGGGGTAGACTGAGGACCAGGTGGAGGGATTATATCTCCACTCTGGGACCACCTCAGGACCCCCAGTCAGAGCTGGTGGGTGTGGCCAGGAGAAGGGAGACTGGGGTCCCCTGATGGAGCTGATACCTCCATGACCTGACTTTGGATAAGATGGATCGACGGAATAAAACGAACTGTCTAGCTCAACATTAAATCATCTCCTATGGCAACCACCACCACCACCACCACCACCACCACCACCACTACTGCTACTACTTTTACTGCCTGTGGCTTCTCCTGTTAGGGGTCAGCACAGCAGATTATCATCAATCTCCATCTCTTCCTGCCATAAACCTCCTCTTTGGTCTTCCTCTTCTCCTCTACCCTGGCAGCTCCATATTCAGCATCCTTCTCCCAGTATACCAGCATCCTTCTCCCAGTATACCAGCATCTCTCCTCCACACATGTCCAGACCATCTCAGTCTGGCCTCTCTGGCTTTGTCTCTAAACCCTCCACCCTGAGCAGTTCCTCTGATATACTGGTCCCTGATCTGGTCCTCCTCCATCCCTCCCAATGTGAATCAGAGATAAGAGATAAGATAGGATGAGATAAGATATTCCTTCATTAGTCCCACAGGGGGAAATAGCCTGTTACAGCAGCAAAGTGGAAACCACAACAAGAGAGGGGATTAAATGTAAGGCATGATATAGAACAGCAATTTAAACAAGGGTGAAATATGAGCAGTACATACAGTATGAACAGAAACACATCTCAGCAGCTTCAACATAAAATTATCGGTTAGTCAAAACCACACACCTGTAAAAAATTAACAACCAGAGAAACCACCGAGTCCCACAGGGCCCATTTACCAGCATCTGAACATGACAAATTGCCGTCGAGATATATTGTACAAAGAAAAGCCAGATATTCAGCATATGTGGTACGTCGCTCAACAGCCCACCCATTCCACTCACACGCCTTACCCACTAAAAAGCACATTACACCACTCCATAGCAACCACTTTCCTGTCAATTAGCACAGAGCTATCTAAAGCCTCCATCTCTTCCTGTCTCCCGACATATGCTGCCTGCCTCGCATTCACTGCCTGGCTCATTCGGCACCGAAGAGCACTATCCACTTAATGGGCTGCCTTTTACTCGTCTGGTCCAGGCCCACACATAACGACTGGAAGTTATTGTGTTTGTCTGTGTGTGTTTTATGGGGCTGATGGGACTGTTGACGGAGGGGTCAGCGGGTGTGGCGAACCTCCGCGAGAACTCCGCGTTCAGCGCGGGTTCGACCGGAGGGGTCTGTTCCACGTGATGACCACTCACCACACTGTTTTCAAAGCGTAATGGATGATGGATCGGTGGACACTGTCTGTCCAGCTCGGCCGGTTAGGCCACAGAGGGACTGAGCAGAGACTGGTCCCACTTCATCTGGCTAAGAGCTGCACTCTATTCTGCACTCCCACAGACGCCCGGAGAGTTGCTGAAACGGACCATGATGACGACCGGCTGATTGAGACAAATGGGACATGGGTACGGGAGTGCTGCTCGGTTCTGCCGGGCCTTGTGTGCTGGAGCACCGTTTTCATCTCCACGTCGACTTCTCTCTGTGTACGCGTGTCCGTGTTAGACACCACTCCCCTCCGCTCCTCGGCCAAGCTGAATGTGATGCATATCTCTGTCCTTCACCGTCTCCCCAAAAGGAAAAAACTGCCCCGGTGATAAGAGCAGAAACGTGGGCCCGCGCACTCGTTTGCCGCGTGTGGCGCTACTTTATCACTTCGTGCAATCAGCCGGCCAACGGAATGGGGACCCGTGTGGCCACGGTGCTTTATACGTGCACCACGTGTATGCGGGCTTGTCTGCGGGGCCGGGTTCCTGTGAGGCCGCTCGCCCTCCGTCTCTCGGCGGGAAAACAGTCGGAGGAGGGCCGCAGCACAGAGGTTGGAGGGCGGGACGAGAGACGGAGTAACTAAGAAGGGGAGGGCCAGCGAACCGGGTGACACGCGGAGAGGGAAATGCTCGGGAGAAGTCACAGAGGGAGAGAGAAAACTGAAGAGAAGGATCCGAACGGACGGAGGCCAGAACAAAAGGGGTGTGGAGGGGAAACTAGATAATAATTAGGTAGCATTGATTACCCACTGGCTTAGGAGCAATTGCAAGTGATCAAATCAAATTAGTTGGTTCTATATGTCTTCCTGGAGATATCAGGTGAATCGATCACTGGGCTTAAGTGAGCTAAATACCATCAGTCCACGTCCTGTTGAATATCTTCCAAGACTTCCGTAGCAACGTAGCAGGAGTCCAAACGAAGGCCAGCGAGTTAGAGGAGCACCGTGGATGTCAGCGACTTGACTCTGGACAACTCTGCATCTCAACAAGCCCTCCCACTGAGGAGAGCCGGACCTCACCGAGACCTCATGTCCTCCTTTGAGCCACAGTCCAACCTCAAAAGGCGAGACCAGCGGAAGCGATGACGCATCTCTCTTCTGCAATCCAAAGGGGTCTTCAGTGAGATTACCCTGATGGAGGGGCTCTCACGTCTGCTCCGCACAGCATAGCTAGTTTAGATTTGACCGTCAAAGAGGGCCCAGCTTTTACATGCTCACCGGTCAACCCCCCCCCATGTCACCATCAAACATGTGTCCCACAGAGGTGGACGGGGCTCTACTTGGAGGCACCCAGCTAATAACAACCACTTGAATTTATAAAGCACCTTTCCCTGGACCCATGGATGCCTTACATAGAGCAGAGAGGACGACACGACTAACACCAGGACAGTGAATGGGAATGGCCGAGATGACCTCGAGGTCCCTTTTCTGGAGTTTTCTAAGTGTCAAAATCATTGCTGATGTCTGCCGAATGGTGGTGGTG
>OMLC01037708.1:8687-21073 GCA_900302585.1 Regalecus glesne
AGAACACCCCCCCCCCCCAAAAAAAAGAAGATATTGCTACATTACTAGCTGAAAGTAATGCTTGACTGCTTATTCTCAGCAATATGGAAGGTACTCACTAGATAGTAGTGGGGTTGTTTTATTTTTATTTTTTTAAACCCGTACTGTCAGCAGGCTTGGCATACGACATATGGAATTTGCATCTATGGTGTTTTAGACAGAGTTACACTGCAAGTGGAGTTTAGGTTCCCCCTTGCAAAGGTGATCTTTATTAATGATGATCAAGAACCACTTATAGTAACTTCGTCCTTCAGATGATCTGTTGGATGACAAGAGCACAGGGAAGTTTTGCTGTACAATTATAGCCTCAGTATGTTTGCTTAGCTGTGTAGCTTTATTTCAAATGGTTCTCTGGGATCCAGTGTGGTCAATTTCTACTACGGTTGATACCTTATGATATAGGATTTTTTAAGTTAAATAAAAATATAAAGTGTGTTGATATATGTACTTAACTCCATCAAGCCCTCATCTATGTGCTCCGTATGAAATCAGAGAAATAGCAAAATCCCTACCTTCTAGCTGAATGTGAGAGCTATACAACTAAATTCAATTCCAATGCAAAATGTGAATCAATTGCCAAGAACTGACTCATTACTTATTACATTACATTACATTACATTACAGGCATTTAGCAGACACTCTTATCCAGAGCGACGTACAACAATTGCATAGAAAAAAATCAAGTACAAAATATACAGAAGAATTCTTACCCTGGATTGCCCTACCAATCCTTTCATATTCTGACTTGTGTAAGTTGTGAATTTTTCTACAGGTATAGTAGCATCACCCACCTCACTGTATCAAATAGAAATATTATGCTATTCTGTCAAAAGGCCATATCATTCAATTTCTCCAGCAGCAATCTGTGTGGTTTGGGTTTAAGAGAGGGAGGGAGACCGTGAATGTTTGTAGGCTTATAAAGAGGAGTTAAGAGGAGAGATGACAACAGGATATGAGTCACTCTGTCCCCAAGCACTTCTAAACCATTCCTCTCTCAACACACACACATTTTCACATCACATGGCCTCCATGGAAATGGTCAAGTGTGTGTGCGTGTGCGTGTGTGTGTGTGTGTGTGTGTGTGTATTTGTATGCGTGTGTCATTGGAAGGAGCAAACATGTTATCCTCTGCCCAGTTGGAATCTTGATTTACCAATCATGACTGGATTGACAATGCTTATGGTCTAGTCAGAAATGAATTGACAGTGCTCCACCAAATAAGAGTGAGATTTACCAGTTAATCACAACTTCAACCATGGTTTACCTTGGCCAATCACAAGTAGAAATCCAGCGCACATTGTCCAATCATGAATTGTGATTCCGATTAGATTGTACCCCCTGTATAAGGATTTATTATATAAACATGTATATGTGAGTGCGTGAACCCACACACACACACACATGCAAAAGTGAGATGTGGTGAAATGATAGACTTGCTGTAACCAAACAAATATAACATAGGAAGAGGTAAGCAGGGAGTCTCCAGAGTTTCATATTTGTAATTTTTAAAGTAATTGGAAAATCTTTTTGGTTCTCTCTTCCTTATAAGATCCTTCTCACCTCTGGGGCTTTCAATCACAGCGTTGCTATGAGACTGCCCATAAACCACTTGAGAGTTTTTTGTCCCGGTTGTGTTGAAGAAATTGTCTTTGAACCATTTGTATCTCTTAAGCCTCATGTTGATTTGCACATGCTGAATGAAAGCAAATTAAGAATTCTGTTTGAGGGAGTAACTCAGCATGTTTATGTTTATAGAGGGAACATTTTAAGGAATATATGTGATCTTTTTTGTAGGGGAAAGAGAAAATGATAAAATAACTACTCACAAATGTGACCATAATCTGTTGTTTGAAATCCCTGGTTCCATTGGGTCAAAACCATGACAATTCAATAGCAGCTCTGCTTTCTGAATTAGGTCCAGTTTTAGGGTCAGGAAATAAGACTGCAGATGTGATGACATCATCAACCACTAAAACACCAACAGCATGTCATGTCAGTTGTCAGAGGGAACAAAAGAGGTGAATGAACAAGGGAGCGAAGCGGAGGATGATTAAATGAAAAGGAGGCAGGAATATGGGCCAGCAGGGCATGATAATCTTTCTCCCTGCCATCTATCCCACACATTGTGTGTGTTGTGTGCATGTGTGTGTCTGTGCATGTGTGTGTTTGAGAGAGAAAGAGACATTAGGGAAGATGTATGATGTATTCTGACCCATATTCACACACACACTGATTTTTTTGTGACCCAAATGTTATCTCATCCAAATACAATTTCAAATAAGTATGTATATGGCTGTGCGCATGACACTGGAGTGACAACACATAAATAAGTGCTTTGTGCATGTGTGTGTGCATGCTTCTCTGTCTGACCTTTTCTGTGTATATCTGTTAAGTAAATAATTATCGTGGCACAATTCCACTATTTATCTAGCATAGCAGTCTTCCTTGTATATCCTTTTGGCTCTTAAGGACACTGGTTTAATTTTGCTCTGTTAGGTGATTACTCAGCCACTTATGGCATACACTTTGCTTGTTTGTTCTATTTTATTTATGTAAAGGGGTTTGCAAAACATGCACGTTCTTTTTCAGCATTGTCCTGGTTTACACTTAAGCACATTTGTAACTTCGGTCAGCTACTGAATGGCCAATGAGCAGCTCCACTGGTGCATTTTAGCATTAGAGCCTTTGCTCAAAGACATTCCATTAGAAGTTAACTAGATGTTTAATGTGTCTTTAGAGCTGGGGGCTGCCTTTATTTGATAAGACAACAGAGTATAACAGAAAACGTGGTTAGATAGAAGTGGTGAAAGTCTTGGGACTCGAGTTGAACCCAGTGTTTTGTAGTCGGACTTTAACTAAAATGAATAGCATTAGCCTCTTCAGGCCCACTGCTCAGTCATGGATGTCCATTCGATATGATTTTGCCTGGGACTTTAATATGAAAATGTTTTTGTTGTTTGATTATTGTAATTTATGAACAGAATGGACTGAGGGCGAAACCCTTGATTATTTCTTGTGATGTTTTCTAGTGAAGTTGTTGTTATTCCTCATTTTTGATGGTCTTACCCTCACTCCACCCCAAGCCCTTAAGCTCCTATTTGCACTGTGTCGGCAACTTCTCATCTTGAGTACTGTCATTCAAACACCATTCATGTATTTTTTTAAGCAAAATTATGTTTGGAAGTTCACTCACTCTGCATTTTTGACCCAACCTATTGTATAGGAGCAGTGAGCTGCCAACATATGGCGCGCAGGGAGCAGTTAGGGGTTCAGTGTCTTACTCAAGGACACCTCGACATGCTATATGCAGGACCGGGGATCGATCCTGCAACCTTCCGATTGCCAGACGACCGCTCTACCTACTGAGCTATGCCGCCCCCACAAATACAAAATAATTTGTATTTGTGAACATTAGATGTTACATCCGCTCTGTGTATTGTTCAATTTTTAATTTTTAACAGTACTCCCATGGTGTATTGAGACTAAAATAGCTGATTCCAGCAAATTGATTGCCACTGTGATGTCATGGCTGGGATACTGTGGTTGGGATATGTAGTGAGGCTCATAGGTTATTAGCTGTTGATGAGCAATGGCAATTAAAAAAATAGTTGGAACCTTTATTGTTGCAGAAACACATAAGGATATAAGGTGATCATAGGAAATTATTGCTGTTTATAAAAAACTTATTGAGTTCTGGTGACTGGTTTTATTAAGTTTTTTGTGTTGTGTACACATGGCAAAACTAAAGAGACATTTTGATATTCAAAATATTTTTTTTTTAAAAGGATAAAAAAAACTAGCAGCTATCAGATCCTGGTTTCTGCTATCAGATCCTGGTTTTCCTGCTGCGTTGTACTGTAGATTTTCCTTCTCTCCTTTTTAACCTTATTTAGACAGCCTAGATTTGCTGAGTGGACAGGTGCTATTTCAGCAACATGATGCTTCTTAAAATTAAAATAACAACCACCCATTACTAACAGACCTGATGTACAATTTGCCACAGACTAGCTCCACTGGGGCAGTTAATTGTTAAAGGTTCATATCAAGGGCACCTTGAGGGCAGTTACAGAGGCTGGGGAAAGTGTTAAAACCAGCTATACTTGTGGGCACTTGTGCCCCTCTCTAGCTATTAGACAAACACCATCTTAACATCCACAGCACGATATCCGATTAGCTGGACAAAAGGCAAGGTGGACTCCATAAAACTCAACTGTAGGTTGTGACCTCCTATCTTTCTTCCTCCGTCCTTACTTTCACTGGCACCTCTTCTGCTCCTTCCTTTCCCTGCATCAGTGATGATGTGACATGATGGTTTAATGGCCATTGTACCCCTCTGATGCAAAAGCTTTCTTGACAACAGTTCAATAAAACAGGACAGAGAGCAGAGAAGACGTGAAGGAGAGAGAAAGAGGATAGGGGATACATGGAGAGAGAAAATGGGACAATCGGACCTTACTTATGTTCTACTGAATATTAAGAAGCCATCCTTAAATAGACAAAAAAAATTCATGTGGGATAAACTCAAACCCCGTAGAGATGAGAAAGCGACGGCCATGGGGGACAGAGTGTGAATCAGGGGATAAAGAAAGAAAGCAGTGTTCAGTGTACTGAGTTTTGATTTTAGGAAGATTTGCTGAGCCTGATGTCATTTGTACTGCTGTTCAATTCCTTGCTGTTATTTTCTTTAAGTTAGCCAATAGAAAACTCAAAACTTTTCAACAAAGTACTCAAGTTAGTAGATACATTTTCTCACCAATGTTTGCTGTAAGTGCAAATGTATGGGCATATTCATGTGGGCTGATTGATGTTGGGGGCAGCATGGCTCAGTGGGTAGAGCGGTTGCCTGGTGATCAGAAGGTTGCATGTTATATCCCCGGTCCTGCAGGGAAGCCTGTTGAGGTGTCCTTGAGCAAGACACTGTTCCCCTAACTGCTCTGCCCTGTGATAGACTGGTGACCTATACAGGGTGTACCCCGCCTTTCACCCAATGAGAATGGAGATAGGCTCCAGTTCCCCCGCGACTGAATTTTGGATAAGCGGTTGACGATGGATGGCTGGATGATTGATGTTGCACACAGTTGAGCTCACTACAAAACCTCCTTGCAAGTTTTTTTATAAATCTGGGGTAAGGCTGTTGAAAAGGCTGTCTATTACCTGCATACATACTATCCAGTTTTGCATTTGGTCAGATTGAAAATTCTGAAATCACATTGAGTGAAAGGAAGAACAAAATCAATTAGGATAAAGCTAATTTAGCAAAGATCTTGAGCTGAGCTCAAAACGAGGAAGCTGTGATCAAACTGCTATAAGGATTTTCCTCATTTCTGGTTGAACTATCAGGCAGGGTACCAACAATTTATACAACTGAGTAAATGACTTTTGACAGAGGTGGAGAAATATTCAATATCACCAAGGCATATGACTTAAAAGCCTTTTGATGGGAGTCGTAAGTGAGTTAGGATATTGGCTGTTTGTAGTGAGGTTAATGCATTCTAATGAGCATCGTATCCTAATTGCACTGCCCTACAATGTCACCATAGCTGCTTTAATTATCGTTCAATGATTAACTTTATCCATTAACTAATTACAACAATTTGTGTTTGCTTTCACTTGGATTTTATGTCAAATTTAGAAAGTCCTGAATGTGTAGTGAGAAACTGAAAGATATTTCTGACGATTCAAAAATGAATTTGGATTTTCTGCAAGTAATTTCTAAAACAATTCCTTAAGTCCCATATACTTTTTCAGAATTTAGCAACCTAATGTTGGTGCTTTATCATGAATGCTTTATCTGTACTATGCATATGAATAATTCAATCATGCATCAGTAATCACATTTTGTCAATTGCATTCTAGCACTGCGTCATACACAAACGCAAACCACACTGTCTCAAGAGAGTATAGTTTTCTCAGTTTTGCATAATGTGAGACTATATATGAGAGAGAGAGAGAGAGAGAGAGAGCAAGTGAGTATGTTTTATATATTTATTTTAGAAGGTAGTTGTCAGTAACCTGAGTCATAAAGCTATAGAGATTGGGTCTTATTCATTGGGGGCACAGCAGAGGTGCTGAGGTAGTTCCACAAGCATATAATAAAATAATGGGAATGATCTAATAAAATACCAAGACTTAAATAATGCCAATATCTGTATGAAATCTAATTAAGTAGAAATGCCACAAAAATCAATAGAAATGAAATATATTGATGTGATGTGGGCTTGTTTAGTGCAGTTTAATTAGCTTCAGCCTTTGGGGCAAGTGGTAACCCCAGTTTTATGAAAGATAATAGTGTAGATATATGTACACTTGTAGACAAAGCCTTAGTGACAAGCTGTCACAGAAAGTTATTTTGGCTTCCATTGGAATTTTATTATGTATTAATTTTGATGGTACAGTTTGCTATACTACTGGTCCCTCAATGTAGTGGTGAGTTTGTCAACTCAACATGCAGAAGTTCTATGGGCTTTGAGCCCCAGAGGAGTCATTAATGCTCAGCTGGTCATCAATACAGATATATGTATACACATATATATGCAGGTTTTCTTTCCAACCTGACACTACACCAGCTGATTTCAATGAGCGCACACACCTTCAACCAGACAGGGTAACAAGTCAGTGAAGTGAGTTCGTCTAGTGTTGGGTTTTAATGAAAATTAGTATACACATGACTGATTGACACAACTGAACAGCACCCCTCTTAAGGCATACATCAAAATTACATGTCCCTACCTTGCTGTGCAGATATACAGGTGATGTGTGTACACGTGTGTTGTTTTGTGCTTCTATTGAGTTCATTTGGATTAATGCAGAACTCAAAATTATTCTGAAAATAGAGGCACTCTGTGTTCATCATAACTCGCATACTGTTATTACTGTCACTGAGATATCTAATGACCCTCCTTAAAACTAGTGCTCTTCTCCTCACCAACACTGACTAAAGTGGACTTGAAATGTTGAATTAGTAATGGAGTGTACATCCTCTCTGACCTGCTCCCTCGACCTCAAGTAAAGAACAGGTGGCCAGGTTGTTCTGATCACAGGGGGCTCTTAAGATCCACACTCAAAACACCAATTCAAACACATGCTCACAAATATGTGCACATGCACACACAGCTGAAATTTGTCCAGCGTTTTTCTGTCTTTCTCCAGGTGTTACAAGTCCCCTTGAAATATCTTTCTAGCATTATTTATTAGTCTCTCATGGTCTGTGTCTATCTTTCCCTCTCTCTCTGCCTCTTCCATTTAATATCTCTTCAGTGGATTGCAGTCTCTCTTTCCCTTTTTTTCTCTCTTCCTCCCTCTCCCCTTCTCTCTCTCTCTCTCTCTCACTCTCTCTCTCTCCCTCTCTCTCCTCTTATATAAATGCTCACCCATCTCTGCTCTATCACTGTGAAGAGAGCATAACATGACATTTAGTGGACACTTTTATCTCAAGTGTCCTGCCATATTGTAAGTGCAAATATTTTTAGTACAGGAGAGCCCAGTGGGAATTAAACCTCTAACTCTGGTGCACTGCTGCTAAAACTATCTGACCATTGAACTAAATAGAATTTCTACCCCTTCCAGTGTTAATGTCTGTCTCTATTTAGCCAAACAGCAGATGAAACTGCTGACCTTAAAAGGGTGAAAACCTCACCAAACTCACTCCTCTACTCAGTCCCACAAGTGGATCTCAAAGTTATTTTGGAAATAAGACAGGATAAATTGTTTTTATCCCAAGGGTTGAGTCAACATGACAGGCAGGGATATGCACCACCATATTAACAATGAGAGGCAAACTCAAGTCATGTCAAGTTGAATTTTATTTGTATAGCCCAACATCACAATTAAGTCCCTTAGGGCTTTACAATCATATTACAATCTCCAACAGATAAAAATAGAATAAATGCAAGGTGCGATGACACCTCCTATTTTTAGACCCTGGATTCATTTGAGGAAAACTCCACAGAAAGTGTCATGACTTTTATCAGCCCATTCTTCACTTTGGAAGATGCCAGCACTGGTTATTTTTTAATTGTAAGGGGGTGGTGAGAAAGTAAAATCTGCACTGGAAGAAAAGGCATGGAAATTGAATGTAAAGTATAGCCTCCAGGCAACAGGCACAGATGCTAACGCTGCTTTTGAAGAGCAAATTTGTCAATACTGCCTGTGTGTGTGCGCGCACGTGTGTGTGTGTGTGTGTGTGCATGCGCGCACATGTGCACACATCATTGATCCTAATGTGCATTTTCCTCCCAGATGGAGAAAGCGTAGATGTTTTTCCCTCAAAGCGACCGTTTGATGCATCTCAGTTTTTGTTGAATTTATCATGAGGGCATCGGTCCTACCACCCTAGGCCTATATCAGCATGTTTTGGAAAAGATGAAAATGGGCAAAAAAGTCTTACTACCTCTTTAAGGAGCTGATATCAGACACAGAGACTTGAAGAGAAATAGGAATGGAGGGGGGACAGACACAGAGGGGGTGTGAAAGAAATTAAAAGGGAATAAGAGTGAGAAAAGGTGTGAGATGTATAACATTGGAGGGAGATATCCTGTCGGGAAGTAGGAAAAGGAAAACAAAAACAGGAATAATGATAAAGGGAACGAAGATAGGGAAACGTTACCGTTTTCAATTATATGTATTTAAATAGTGTGTATGTACTATCTTGTTTTTGAAAATAAACAAAAGAGAGAGAGACATTTCAACTTTTAAAAGAGCCTTTATTTACATCTGATGTTTTCTTCATTCCATCATTTCGATATAAATCAGGGTGAGATTTTCAATTTTTATAAATTGTTTTTATTTTTAAAGATCCCTTGTCAGTCCCACACAGGGAAATTGCATTTCTCCCTATTTAACCCATCCTATTCAATAGGAGCAGTGAGCAGCTACCATGTGGCAGCTCGGGGAGTAGTGTCTTAGTCGAGGACACCTAGACATGCTTTCTGCAGGACCAGGGATCAAACCTGCAACCATTCAATAACCAGACGGCCCCTCCACCCACTTAGCTATTCCCTCCTATAATCGTGGTCCTCTCTGTGCACAGTAGTCCAGCGGCAGTTCCTGGTCAGTATCTGTCAGGCTCTCAGCCCAACATGGTAATATGGTCCTAGCATGACAAAAAGACTACTACTTCAGATGAGCAGCCCCAGCCTTTGCATTCATCAGACCAGATCTTGTTACTTCCATTATGTCCATTTGAACAGAATCCATGCTTTGAAGACTCATCCTTACTATCATCCTCCCCATTGCTGAGTTACTGTCTGACTTTCTGAAAAATCTTATTCAGTCTGTAAACTTCCAGGTCAGTACAACTTTCCCTTTTCTTACTCCTCAAATGATTGCAGACTTAATCTAGAAATTGAATTTTATCCAAAAGGTAATCGTCCACCCCCACACCCCTCAAGTTTATTTGGTTTCTATAGGAGCTGATTTATTTCTGCTACTCCATAAGCTAGTAGAAAACACCCCCATAAATGCTCTTGTACATCCACTCAGAGAGAGAGAGAGAGAGAGAGAGAGAGAGAGAGAGAGAGAGAGAGTCCTGTGGGAATCACTTCAGAGTGAGAATCACTTCCTCTCCTCCTTAATCTATGACCAAAGAGAGAGGAAAAAACAAGTCTAGTCAATTTTATTTGTATAGCCCATTATCACAAACTACACATTCGTCTCAGTGGGCTTTACAGCAACACATCATCCTGTCCTTTGACCCACAAATCAGATAAAAATAACTCCCTTAACTTTAACAGGGAGAAAAAATAGGAGGAAACCTCAGGGAGAGCGACAGAAGAAGGATCTCTCTCCCAAGACAGAGGCGTGCAGTGGAGGTTGTGTATACAAAATAAAACACAATTTACAGAACACAACACAGAGGATTACAGAATTATAATGGATTCCAAGATATGTGTAAAATATGATGAACTTAGAAGGGGCCACAGTAGCTCAGCGACAGAGCTTGCACTCAAGGGAACAACGAACCAGGCAAATGACAAGTAAAATTAAGAATGTGCTTTAAATGCTACCCGTTCAAATGTCAGCAGTGGTTTTGAGAAAATTACACTAAAATACACAGACAGATAAATGGGTTGAGGAAAAACAGGGTGGCAAAGAGCAAGCTGACTGGCATAAACAGACAAACAAATAAGTAGACAACCAGACCGCAACACCCAGGGACCAACTCCAGTTCCTCTTCAGTTCTCCATTGTCTTGATCAGAGGGAGGAGTATTAACCCTAGCGTGCAGGCCTTTGCGATGGTAAGAAGAAACCAGAGCACCTGGTATAAATCCACTCAGACACAGGGAGAACATGCAAACTCCACACAGAATGGTCCTGGGATGGCATGAGGTTCAATCCTAGAAGTTCTTGCTGTAAGGCAACAGTTCTAACCTCTGAGTCAACATGCTGTCTGGATAAGGATGTGAGTAAAAACATTCATCTTCTCTGGGACATAAATGGATGGATGTCATGTAATAACTTTACATTAACATTTGATGTTTTTGATGATTGTGATAAATTTGATTTCATGGGATCAGATCCAGGGCATGTATGATCATGTTTTGATAATGCCACAGCCTGGCTCCCTTGTGGCGACAAAGATGGGAGACCAGATGAGTTCACAGGCAATGAACAAGTATTTTTTTTTAAATCATAAGAAGGAAAAAAACATGGAAATCTGCCACCAGCAATGTTAGCATAGATAGATGTGCAAAAAGTCTGCAGTGAACCAAACAGAACAACAGCCACGCCCTCAATGGGAGAGCAATTCTCCCACAGAGTTTTGAAGGTCAGCTTTATATAGGAAACCACAGCATCCCAGGTATCATTCAGGAAGTTGATGGGGTCGGCATAGCTCAGGTCATCGACTGAACACCTAACTGTCCCCAAGCACTGCACTATGATTGTGTTCACTGCTCATATACAATAGGATGGGTTAAATGCAGAGAAAAAGTTCCACCAGCCTTGATCGTGTGGCAATAAAACACATTAGCTTTCACCTTCAGGTTACCAGGAAGTCAGTTCAAAAACAGGCAACCAGAGCTGACCATGGGGCAGGTAGAAGAAATGTTGTCCAGAAGTCAGGCAGCAGAATTGAAACACAGACAAATCAGGCAGAAGGACCACCAAAAAAAACAACACTGGGTAGCTAGGCAGCAAAACACACAAGACAATCTGGCAGAGGGCAAGTGATTGGGAGCTGGAATAAGTACTGTGGTTAATAAGGTAGAAATGAACTCTTGGTGAGATGGTCAGGGAAATCAGGGTGAGGGGAATGAAGTGATGACCCGGCAGGGAGGGAAAATACAATCTGAGGTAATGACCTTGATGAACTGATGGACCTGATGACAGGAAACTACAATAAAAGCAAATTACATATAAGCCTAAAGCTCCTAAAATACCAGAGGAGCTACAACTGTGGTGCTGATTTACATCGAGGTGCATGGTGTAGCTCAAGGGATGTGTAGTTTTAAACATTTGTTGAAGCATTTCCTAGAATTAGAAGTTGTAAATACTGAATTAAGACTACACTGAGAGATTTAAAGGGATTAGAAACAGATTTTAAACATCTAATTGTTAAATGGATGAAAATATTAATCAACTCAAGTCAACCATATGGGTATATTTCATAGCTGAAATCGCGAGTTCTTTAACAGTTGGTTCATGTCTATAGACCCTTCTGTTGCTGAATGACAAGCTCTGCAACATACAGTGAAGTCAAGATTAGGGGTCAATATTTCAAAGCAGGGTGTTTAACAATCTTCAGACTGACTACAGCTGAGGATCTTTCCAGTGATGTATTTAACACTTTCCTTGGGAAAAAAATTATTTTATCATTTCATGGACTCGGCCTCGGCCCCAAAACCTTAGTTTTTAAGTCCGTAATTGTAGAAATATTGACGGACTTCACTTAAGGTAGTCATTTTATACCCATTTACAACCAAAGTAGTAATTGTGGCCAACTTTGAAGTTTATTTTCCTGGTGACATGCATATCTTTCTTTTCAGAGTAACTCTAATTCAACCAATTCAGACAGTAGATGAAGTAATTCCCTGGATGGTCTACATGACTGCAATATGTAAAAGTGACGTATTTTACAAACAAACAAAATGACTTTCATTTATTGAGCCTCTAAAGGACACTGTGGAACTAGGCCTGTGCCTAGGCTGAGCCCTTTGGAGGCTCAATATGGATGGCTCCCAGAGATAAGTTGCCCCCAACTATTCCATGGAAAAAGGTCTCAATAGAAATGGAGAGAAACAGACCAACAAGGTTCTGTAATCTAATGATGGTGATCATGAAGCTGGTGATGATGCGTATGTGTGTGTGTGTGTGTGTGTGTGTGTGTGTGTGTGTGTGTGTGTGTGTG
>OMLC01037710.1:8056-18290 GCA_900302585.1 Regalecus glesne
CTCTGTTGTACTCAAACTGGTTGTTCTGCAATTGCTTGCTTCATCTCTTAAATCTGAAGTTTGCAGCCAGGGTGCTAAATCCAGCAAGCTGTGCCAATAGACATCCTCTGTGAGTCTTATCATCAAAGCTGCATACTTATCTATTGCTCATCCTTGTGGGAAGGTTGTGATAGCATTTTCCAGTTTGCAAGCCTTAAAGAGATACCTGGACATTTTAAACACTGATTGGTTATTTTTCATTTCCAGACAAGTGAGAGGGGAAAACAAGTTTGCTTCATTATCAATTTTCCATAAAATCAGGTGTTGGCTTTTTTATTGAGTATTGAGACACTTTATTATCATCGTAGGCATCCAACCAAATTATGTTTGTAAGCTTTCCTAGGTGAAACCAAGGGGCCAGACTAGAACCTATATAAGATAAATATCTACTTCCAGCCTCACAACACCTTTAAAATTCCTACATAGCCATCAGATACATTCAGTTTTTGTATCACAAGCTTGGTCTGTCAACATAAAAGTGAAAAAATGCAGGTACTTGATCCGAGAGGTGAACGAAACCATCGGTAGAAGGCCAACAGCATGTACCACTTCTGCTGTAATGAGCACTTAGCTTGCAGCAGTCAATGCCCAGGCTCTTCATTACATGAAACTAGAGACCAAGAAGGAACAGCAGCAATAGGAAGGCACCTTAATTCTCCTCTAGAGTGTTTCTCTGGATAATTTAAACATGAGAATAACCCTTCCTCCATCTCCTGGTAGACTATATAAACACAAAGAAAGGCTAAGTGATGAGAAAGATTTTTTTAAAGGAGATTACTGGCCAGTAGGAATGGGGCTGCAGTATCTCAGTGTTAGAGTGCATGCTTCAGGAACTGACAAGCCAGCTGTTGCAGATTCAAACCCACAGCAGGGCATCAAGAAGGGCTTCCGGCCTTACCCCCACCCATGCTCCTAATCCGTGTCTACCCCTAAATGTGGAGACTACTCATAACGTAAAAATGAACCTCACTAGCCAGTAGGAATGAGACAGCTAACGGTATTTTTCTCCATATACCATGATACAAATCCTGATGGTTATCATACCATATCACATTTTTATGATCTAATTTACTGTAGTTGTATAATGATCTCAAAGTAATTCACATAGTCATGGCGATGTAGAGGGTCATGTTGCTACAATGTGCTACACTGACTAGCTAGTTTTTACCAAAAAGAAGGCTGAAGGAGGTGACAGTGCTGCTCAAAGTTTCCCCCCATCAAGTCCCAGGTTAGATAACTTTTTATGGTACTTCATGCACATGACGACTTTGAAATGGGTAGATGATAAAATGTGTCTGCTAACTCGAGGATAGTTTGTCAATATACTTATTTCATGCTCTAAACACATCACTTGCTTGTGCGTTGCTATGCTGCACATTCACACCACATAGTCCATCCAAGCAATATGTTCAGCTATTCCAAATTCTAAGTGCACTAATGAAAAAATGTGTTTATGGAATGTTGGTCACATTTAGATCAACAATGTTATGACTGTTGAATATCCTGCCTGGTTTTACCAGGCTCAGAGTTTGCACTTGTGTCATTGGCACCTCATTTTTGGCACATGTAGACTTAGTGACTTAAGCATTTAATTATCCACTGTCCTATTGCCTTCAAATTGTGTGTGTATGTTTATTCTCTCGATGTTATATCCTCCGTGACTCAGCTCTGGATAAGTAGTTGATGACGGATGGATGGATTTCCTATCCACTCATGGCTATGATACAATTACTGATATCAATGTGCTATGCCAGTTTCTGTACTCGTTCTCTATGATTAATAACTGACTCTTTTGTAAGTCGCGTTGGATAAAAGCATCTGCTAAATGACTAAATGTAATGCAATGAATCAGCCATTCCTATTAACACTTATTGTGAGAATGCTTACACAAATCTGTGCTTCTTTTGGTAGATTTGGCCCTATGTCCTCAATCCAAAAGATCAGCTCTGATCCATCCTTTTCTTGTTGGGCCATATCTAACCATGAAGAATCCTGGTGCTCAGGTGAGAACAAAAAAGAGCCACCCTAACATTCAATAATACCTCATGAAAAAAGGAAAAGTCAATTTTTACATGTCACGATTAGTCCTCGCACATAATTAGTTTTCGCCCAATGAGAACTAAGATATGCTCCAGTTTCCCTGCGACCCAACTTCGGACAAGCGGTTGACAATGGCTGGATGGATGGATGGATGATTAGTCCTCATGGTGTGGGGGTTGACACGAAATTAGATGGAAATTGGGGGATTAAGTCCAGATGCCCTTCCTGACACCCTGTGGAAGGCTCGAACTCGCTGCCTTTGGCCCGAAGTGTGTGCTCTTCCACTGAGTTAGCATGGCCCCTACCGCAGCCCCCTAATACCCTGTCAAAAGTAGTTACAGATAACCCCTATATATTTCCCTCATGACTGTCTATCTCAGAATAAACCACTACTGCAATGGAATACAGACTGCAGGACAATAGAAGAAGAGCTTGAGACCTTAGACAGATGGCTTTAGCATAAGTGATGTTAGAAATTCAACAATACAATGTTTTATCACATTGTGGCTGGGCAGTCATATATTCATATTAAATTACTTTAAAAAACTTTAGTCAGTAAATGATCTCTGTTCTATGAACTGGACAATACCACTTGATTCTGAGTTCACTCACCAGACCTTCATTCATTGAAAAGCTCTTTGAAAGGTTTGTACAATACTACTTCTGCTGGTGAGAGAAAAGCACTGAAGGCAGAAAGTGAGAACTGAGGAGGAGTTGCCATGAGAGGGACTACAACAACTTTAGTGGTTTAAAAACTCCCAGTAAGACTGCAGGGAGTTCATTGAAAACATACAAGTCAACCTCAGAAAGAAGCCCCTGCTCAGTGAAACATTGTCTTTTTTAAAACAAGAGTCACCCTGTAACTGGCAAAGGGACATCTGAACTAATCCAAGAGGATTATCAGCTGAACTGTGGTAACTTTGACTCAGTCTTGTGGGCTAATTCAGTCTTACAGGCTTGGGTAACAGTCTCCATCAGAGATAAACTGATTCTTCCATCTCGGAGTTTAAAGTTTATGCAAGGCATGCGCAAAGCAATTTATTTTTTATGGCCCATTTAGCGTGTACTGATCTAATGTGCTTGAGGAATTTGTCTTTCTGCATCTAGAGCACTGCTACAGCAGTGGTATAAAGACTGGTTCAACACTTACACAGCAGAATGATATTCTGATTCCATTTGCATCATGTTTTCCCCTTTCTGTTGTCCATATGTCAGTTTTTCCATATCTAATACCTAGTTATTATGCATGAATTAAGAAGTATCCTATCTATGCCTTGTACACTGATAGAGCTGTCATAATGTTGTCTGTGTAATAGGAGACAGTGGAGAACAATGAACCACATTCACTCTCACTCTATATATTCTGCAACCACAGCACAAGCAGGATAATGCCTACATCAAGCAAGTCTTGCTGTTTGCATATATATATATGTGTGTGTGTGTGTGTGTGTGTGTGTGTGTTTGTGTGTTTGTGTGTGTGTGTTCCTTTACAAATATCTTGGTGAGGACCAGCATCTGGACCACCTACTAAGTAGAGAAGCTCCCATGAGGAAAGTGGTCAAAGGGGGTTACTTCTGGGCTAGGGGTTAAGTGTAGGACCAGGGTTACAGCTCAGAATGTGGTCAAGCTTGGGTCTAGCATAAAAGTTCCGTACTAGAATTGGCTCAGAGTTAGGATTAATATTTGGATTTGTAATTTGCGAAATACATCGATCCATTGCTGACCACTTTTCCAAAATCGTTTCGCGGAGTCCTGCTGGAGCCTACCCCAGTGCTTATTGGGTGAAAGGCAGGGAAACTCCCTTGATAGGTCACACAATTCCATCTCAGGGCTTGAGCAGTTAGGGGTGTAGTGTCTTGCCCAAGGACACTTTGACATGCTTAGGGAACATCCATCCATTCATTCATCCATCATCAACCGCTTATCCGGTGTCAGGTCGCGGAGGTAGTAGATTTCAGTCGGGAACTCCAAGTTGTTTAGGGAAAAGGATTTTCCAATATTTCAAAACAAACATGTAGACACACATGTGTATGGGGGGGGCTTTCCAGAATAGGAAGATGATGTGTTGGAATTAACACACATCAGTTATGTATCCAAGGAAAATGTTAATGCTTTGAGTAGGAGAGAATCAACTGTCCTGATTCTGAATGTTAGATGGCCTGAACTGTCATGTCTCATGAAGAAAAACAGGAAAGAACAAGAGTGTCCGTGTTTTCACATCCAAGAGGCTTTCATTTGGCTACTGTGTGCTGCATATTTTGCTGTGGTAAGCTAGTTGCAGTGTTTGCATATGTATTGCAACTTCCTGTTGTTTTGCTTTTCTGTGTGCGTTGATTAATGGGTTTAAGTGAGAATTAGCATGTATGTGTTAGCATGTATGTGTGCGTGTGCGTGTGTGTGTGTGTGTGTGTGCATGCATGCGTGCGTGTGTGCATGCAGGGGATAATATAGATGATATATGGTGTGCTGGGGTGTCTGTGTCAAGTTTTGACCCCTGTTTGTCTCAGCTTTTTCATGGTAAACAGAGCCTCTAGGACTGCGGTAAGTCTCTATTGTCTCCTCCTTGCCACAGAGACAAAAGGAAGACTCCAGTGATCCAGATGCACCTATAAAAACAGCCCAACACGAAGTACGTGAGCGGAATCTGGAACTCAAGTTAAGCAGAACGCATTTAAATCCCTTATCGTATCTACGAGGAACTCTCACTCTTGTCTCGAACTTTCTCGGTCTGCCTCGATTTTTTGAAGGCTGACTAGAAATGAGAACAGTTCGAAAACCTCGCACTGATAACATTCAATCAGTGGTGAAGAGTGGCCATAAGAGAGAGATGGCCCCAATGCACGGTCTAATACTTTCCTGTGTTAGCTTTTGAGACATTTTATTTTACAGGAAATTCTGCTGTTAAAAAGTTAGAAAAGATGGCTAAGCATATGGCCCATTTGGTAGCATCCTTATCTGATGCTGCCCTAATTCTTTAAAATCTCAAGCTTGATTTAGCGATAGCAATTTCTGTTTATTTGCTTAAGGACAAGTACAAAGGGTATAAATAATAATTTTTCATACACAACCGTGATACATGACACTTCCACAGCATCTAAGGGTGAGTGTATGTGTTTTTGATGGTCTAGCTTGTTCATCAGTGTGTTGAAGTCATCTGTTACAGGGAACATTCTGTCCACCTCTCGCGCCACATTTGCAAAGCAATAAACAAGGTTGCAGATGTGTTGTTTTTTTTCATTTACAGAAAAAAGGAAATAAAAGTGTCTCAGTACGTCGCCTTTTCTCCTCCTCAGTCAGCTGCTGCCACCTCCCTTTTCTCTGAGGGAAGCTAAATTTACCTCCGTTCTACAGTTATGTGGAACGTGCCCCAATTCCCAAAGCCATTTATTCTGACTTCGACCGCTGTCAAGAAATTATCTGCGTTACAGCTGTTTCCATGGCAACACCCTAAGCCAATTACACACGTGTGCATATGAAACAAAAGGGGGATGAATTTTTATGCTGTTTAAACTGTTTCTTCCCAGAGATGAAATGCACCCTGTGATCCCATCCTCATAGACAAGGTCTACAGTCCAGAGAGATGAGATGTAGGCATAACGTAGAAGCAAATGAGTGGATGATTTTTTAAAATTTTTTTAAAGGTGGTTTGGTTTGTTCTTCAGGGAGCTACCTTCTTTTATGGCTCAATTTTCTTGCCCGCTTTGATCGGCGGCACAAATTGTGATTGCTGTTCATTTGGTTTTAAAGTACTCTGCCCCGCAATTGTAATACATAAAACATGGCCCTTCTGACTGGGGGCTCTTCTGATAATAAAGCTAATCCATTTAAGAGGTCATAAATTCTCATATGCTCAACATGAAGTGTTACTGCTAATACACAATGAATGCAAATGCAGTAAGGCACCTCATGCATTTCCATGAGATTTTCAAAGGGACAGCTGGACCCTTCACGGAGAAAGAGAAAAAGGGGGGGGGGTGAAAAAGTACCACTGAGATAGGAGGTTTTCTAGACTGACTCAACATTCCAGCAAGGGGAACAGAATGAGAATTGAGCTCTTTTTTGTTTTATCCTTGCTTACCCATACAACTGGGAAAACCACTCTATTTTGGAGATGTGGCCCGTCTGGCTCTGTGTGGACTACAAGGTGGCACTCCACATTTTAATACAGGGGCTTGTTTGGGGCTGTCCAGGTGGCTCGCTTAGATAACCATGTCATACATGTTCTGACCTGATTGCAATTTCCTGGGTTCAAATCCAGCTCGTGACCTATGTAATATACCTCTCTCCCACAGTCTCTATGCATCCTGCTTTCCTGTACTGCTCTGAAAATAGACTGAGAAAAAATACACATTCATACATGCACACACATATTATGCTAATTAGCATCTACCCATGCTTTTCAATTAGTCAGGCTATATAGGACTAGATGTTATGGGAAAAGCCCCCTCTGCTGTCCTTCACAGCAAAGGAGAAAAAATGATGAAGTACTGGGTATGAATGCCCCCGCTAGAATTCACTCTGTAAGGACTCAAGAAAAAGAAGCTTTAGTCATTTGTCCTTGTACATACATACAACTAGATTTGCCCTCTACATTTAACCCATCCTATTGTACAGGAGCAGTGAGCAGCTGCATTACCTAAGACACAACTCCAGTTCTTTTTCCTACTGCCTTGCTCAGGGGCACAGGCAGGTGTATTGACCCTAACATGCATGTCTTTATGATGGTGGGAGGAAAGTTGAACGCCTGGAGGAAACCCACACAGACACGTGGAGAACATGCAAACTCCACACAGAAAAGACCTGGGATGGGATTCAAACCCAGGACCTTCTTGCTGTGAGGCAACAGTGGTAACCACTGGGCCACCATTGTTAGCAGCACATGCAGCAAGGGCTTTTTCAGAGCAAAGCTCTAAAATCAACATTGCCTTGAGCAAAATATTGCCATGCTGTTAGACATGCTTATATACCTTTCAACCCATGGATGATACTGACGAGATGTTTTAACTTGACAGGTAAAAGATCTACAGAGCTCCCCTTGCTGGCTTCATCGATAACTCAAACTAACTTCGGTGTGAGTTGGGAACTTTCTCGCTTAACTCACTCACATTGAGCAATCAATTGTGTTGTCTCTTGCTCTACTGCCAATCTTGATTTTTGCTCATGTTTTGTTTATTTTGTGCATGTTATGTGCACATGATATGGAGAGGTCTACCCTTTTGCTCGAGATCTTGATCTCAATGGGACTCATCTGTACACATAAAGGATAAAATAATTCAAAAGATGATAAACAGGATTGGTGTTGTGGCTCACCTTGCATCCAGCCTGGACTGATGCCACCTCAATATGTTAACCATCACCATAAAGCAATTCCCTGCTGATTATTGAAAATGTAGTTATTATGAGCTAATAACAAACACATTGGTCTCGTTTACACAGCTGTATAGAATATCCACATTTAGTAGCGTGGAGATAAAGGGAGACATGGCTGAGGACACGACTATTACAAACAGCGACAGGCCTGGTGTTTGTAACACCTCAGCAGCTGCTACCACTGAGTGTGCCATGCCAACTGAATGCACACAGGGACTGTATGCTTAGTAAGTACTTCAAAATTACATGTGTAATCTGCTGCTTAGCTGGCCTTGCAATTCCACCTTATGTTGACTGAAAGATGCCGTTATCCCTACACCGGGTGGGCCAGTGTGTTCTTTGTTTCTGTCTTTTGTTTTTTTCGGGGGGGGGTTCATGTGTTCGACTAACACTTAACCAGTTGCAATAGGGAATTCCTCTACTTTCACTATATTAAGCAAAATGATTTTGACTGTCCTCTGCACCCAGTGTAGGTCTCCAAGGAGAGGAAAACAACTGTATTGTTCTCTTGAGGTAACAGTTCAGTGGGGTAAGTTTTAAGATAAAATGATTAAACCATCATTAACCTGTCAGACAAAGCTGCCACCACCCAAGTCACTCAAAAGCAGCCTTTTGAATATTTGATGGGCCTCACTGTACTCAATATATGCTACAAATGCCTGCTTACAAGATAAGACCAAGTAGCTCCATCCTTCACCAAACTAGCCGGTTTGTCCCTGAGTTCCCCTTATTGACAGCCAGACTGCAACATGCCAAATAAATAGGAAGACTTCAGTGTGAATATGCATTCTGGTGTCCAGTTCCAAATAGTTACCAAGTTCATGTTGACTGCATGGACATCAGGTGCTGGCTCTCAGAATGGCCAAAAGGGATGCTTCTGAGAAATATGGTTAGAAACACATAGTTTGCCTCAAAGTCCTTTCTCCTCAATGACTATTTGTTTCATTCTCATTTTGAAGGATTTATATGAAAATACAATGTCTTGGTTTCTCCTTCAGAGATCACACCATAGTGCCTCTCTGAATTTTTACGACTGCTCAAGTGCTCAGGGGATCCAGGGATGCTAATGTCCATTTTGGATATTCAAACTTTGCACTCCCCATCAATATTTCAGAAAAACTACGTGAAAATTTTACAAAAAATCCAACTAATCTAAAAATGATGGCTATGATAAGATTACACATGTAGTCCGGGCTGGAGTGCCATCCTGTTAAAATCTGGTCGAAAAATTCACTGTTGTCTTCCGTCCATCCATCTACCATCACCTGCTTATCTGAAGTTGAGTCATGCAGGTAGCAGTTCCAGCAGGGGACCCCAATGTTCCCTTTTCCTGGACACATCAATCAGGTCTGTCTGGGGGACCCTGAGGTGCTCCCTGGCTAGAATGGAGATATAATCCCTCCACCTGGTCCTTGGTCTACCCCATGGTCTTCTTCCAGCTGGATGCCCCTGAAACACCTCCCTAGCGAGGTGACTAGGTGGCATCCTCACTAGATGCTGGAACCACCTTAGCTGGCTCCTTTTTATGTAAAGGAGCAGCTGCTCTATTTCAAGTCCCTCACGGATGACTGAACTTCTCACCCTATCCCTAAGGGAGATGCCAGCCACTCTACTGAGACAAGCCATTTCAGCTGCCTGTGTCCACAATTTCATTCGTTCTTCCTTGTTCTTGTTCTTAACCGTATACAGCAACATACTAAATATATTATAAAGTAGCATTACACCAGAGTAAGAATAGAAACCATGAACTCCTTTTGCCAGTTGCAGTCCTGATGTTTAGGTTCAAATCTCTCTTCCACCACCTCCATGCTGAGAATGAACTGGCTTATGTGATTTCACATCAAGTGGAATCAATTTCATTCATCTTCCTGGAGGATATCTTCCTCCCTGCTGTATCTGAATATCCCTCAAATATGCTCAGCATTAATTTCTGACAGTGTGGCTTTTGGAGGCATATAGGATGAAAAAGCAGCAGATAAAAAGACATCATTTGTCTGACTGAATGTTAAATTATCTTTCTTTTTCGTCATTATTCTGACAAGCGTTACAAATAAATTGCCACTATTGGATGAATAAGGTTTGATCATATTCAGCAGCAGCCATCTATTCTGGAGGTTCTTTTGCAGACTACTTTGTGATGATGAGGATGCACTGGTTCCTTTTCTCCCTTTACATATATAAGCAAGAAGAGCATCTCCTCAGCCTGACTGAGTAACGTTTTGCATTGACAGACAAGAGTCCAGAGATCTGGTGATCTAGCCTAGATTAGAGATGGGCAAGGAATTCAACCTTCACGTGCCAAATATTAAGCCCCTGTCTGTGACGATGTCATCAGCCACTAATTCCCCGAATGCTACCATAGCACTTTCAGAGAGGGGATTGTCTCATTGAGTACACCTCTCTACTGTCACACTGCCCCTGCTGCTAAGGTGATTAACACACACATGTTCTTTAGGATAATCTCGGCCAGTAGATATGTCATCGCTGGTCACATGTCTAAAAAGAAGAAGAATGGAAGCAGACAAAAATGCCATGTGCCAAAGCTTTATCCACAGAATTAGTGCAATAAACTTGACACCGTTTGTGCTAGCTGTGCAAAACAGATTTAACGTACCACTCCTGTCTAGCTATTAGGACTGGACCATACCACAGGGGTGTTATGTCTGATCTGTGTTCCAGCCCAAATACGGATTCCAATCTAATAAACCAGAGAATCCTCATTGAATCTAATAGATCAGAATTATCCCTCATATTGCTTCATGGTCGATTTTGCCACTACAGCAGA
>OMLC01037714.1:0-19288 GCA_900302585.1 Regalecus glesne
CTGGCTGTCTATATGTGCATGCGCATTACATCAATACCTATCCCTACAGAGATATATAAATCTGACTCTTTTGAGGTTATTGAGATTACCTTCACCCATTCACCCCATACAGAGATGGTTAATGAAAACAGAAAAGGTGAATCGGTTCAACTGGATTAGAAGTCTTTTTCAGAAACCTATTGTCAATCAAACAGGTGATATTTTCAGTCAGAGCTGACCGCAAGCTTCCCCAATTCAAGAGAGAATAACTATCCTTAAACAAAGGCAGGGGCCGGAAAGTAGATCTGTCATCATTCTACAATATTGTGATTGCAAATATTCCCCAGTCATCTGTGAATAGTATTCATTACCACTGAATCTGCAATCAATTAATCAAATTGTATATGAAAACAGCCTTTTGTTTTGTGGCATGCAGCTGCATCATTTATAAGGGTGGTAATGCTTGTAGTCAGCTCAGACTAAAGATGTAACCTATTTGAGTGACCCAAAATTTCTGAATAAACTTTTTATCCAGTTGAACCGATTTACCTTTTTTGTGATTCTCTTACCTGGATTATCGAGCATGCATCAATACATTATGAAAACATAGTATGGTTGTCATTCACTTCTAACTGTAACCGCATCTGTCTGTGCAGCTTATCTTCAACCACATTTGACCTCATCATATATGCAGGATATAACTAGCTCATTTGTTTCTCTCCGTCTAACTTTTCACTTCCTCATGTACATTAACTCTTGTATAATAAGATTAAGTGTCCTGTCATTTTGATATCAAAAGAGTAGTTTGGTTACTCCATGAAACTGACACTGAAACTGATTAGTTTTTTTAAAAATGGAAAATGAATATGGTTCCATGGACAATGTGTTATTTCTATGTCTTGTAATTTAAGATGTCTTCTGGTGGCAATATTAGGAATGTCATGCTTCCCTCTCAGACTGAGGCCAGAGATTTACACTGCTGCATTTGTGCATACACGTATGATATATATGTGAGTGTATTAACTGCTCACCAAAGTGTGTGTGTGAGACATTTTTGAGACAATTATAATGTCTGCATACCTGCAGTCGGACAGTTTCTGAGTTCCTCACATCTATAATTACACTTATATAGGGCAACATAACAGAATGCAAAGGAAAAACTAATAAATGAATGGTGGTAATCAAACTACTACAAGGCAAAGTGCTTTCCCCATGACCTGGTACATAGTAATATTTAATAATTTGAGGGAAAACCACTAAAGGTCATGCATGGTTATGAAAGCATGGTGAAGATGGTGCTTTTTGAAGAGGAAGTAAAATAGCCTGTCATGCATGCTTAATGAACTGTGTCAAATTCTAGCACTAAAGCATAAACTATACTTGGCATGATGACCTGAAACTCGAGCCACTCCTTGCAAAGTCTGAAAACAACAGGATTCTACTGGGTGATGTTGCTGATTAATAAAGGATTAAAAATATTCAATTAATCTTGGTTCTTAAATGGTGAGGAGCGATAATCTCCCCACCAGACTGTGTTACATGTACTGTCACCATGAAGCACATGTTAGATAGAAAATAATTGCTTTGGGTTTAGGGAGTATTTCATGGAGCCAATACAGCATGACAGCCAGTGCAGGATGAGCCAATTTTGCTGCATCAAATCCAATGAAATAGGGGTTTGATACATTTGACAGATCATTTGGGCATTCTAATTCAGATGTAAATTAGTGAATTCCCTAATTTACATCTCTGTTCCTTTAAAAGGGAGCTGGGTGGGTCACATACTACACTGAGAACTGAGGATGACCTTCAATTGAATGTTGACAAGTAGTTGTGTTTTGTGTTAACCCTATGTCCAGATGACCTAACCAACTATTTTGACTTTGTTGACTACCTAGATTATTGAGCCTGAAAAGAGGTTTTTCCAAGGTTTTGAATTATCAATCAACAATGGATCCTTGATCATGGATTCATAACTCTATATAACAATTATTTGTTCAATAGGCCCAGTTGTATGTGAGATTAGTGGTGGTATATAAGATAAGATATTCAGTTATTAGTCCCACAGGGGGAAATTTTGCATTGTTACAGCAGCAAAACATAAAGCAAATGCAGAGAAGCATAAAATCTGAAGGGGCATACAAAATATAGGGATAATATAAAGAAGGGGAAATATTACAAAATATGAACAGTATATACAGTATAAATTGGAAAATCATGCTTGGCTGCTAACTGAATGGTATGGAATCCAGTTGTTAGTCTTGATGTGTATTTGGTCTATTGGGGGAGCGTTGCTGTTTATAGAGTCTGGCATCTGCGGGGAGGAAATACCTGCAAAAATGCTGCTTCAAAGACTTTAGATGCAGCAACGTGTTGCTAAGGGAGCTTTCAAATGCAGCATTGGATTCCTGCATGGGCTGAGATCCATTGTCCATTATGGATGACAGTTTAGCAATCATCCACCTTTCTCCCAATTCCTACACAATGTTAAGGGAGTGTCCCAGGATAGAGCTAGCTCTCTTGATCAGTTTAAGTTTCTTCCTATCTGCAGCTGAGATGCTTTTGCTCCAGCAGACCCCCCCCCCTCATAAAATATGGCAGGTGCCACCATCATCTCATAAAATGTCTTGAGGAGCCCCCCCTGCACTCCAAAAGACATCAGTCTCTTCAGCAGATACAGTCTGCACTGGCTCTTCTTATAAAGTGCTTTTGAGTTTTTAGTGCAGTCCAGTTTATTGTTCAGGTGAACACCCAGGTACTTATAAGATGTCACCATCTCAATGTCCATCCCTGTGGACATTGTGTTGGGGGATGCACCTGCAAATATCCTCCACCATTTCTTTGGCTTTACTTGCATTGATATGGAGACGGTTCTGCTGGTACAATTTGCGAAGTCCTGAATTAGCTCTCTTTAGTACCTGTCATTCCCATCTGTGATGAAGCTGTCAATTGGAGAGTCATTAGACAACCTCTGTTGGTGACAGGTGGGCAAATTATGTGAGAAATATTCACAAATAGAGAGAAAAAAATTGTTTTTCCTGCCATTTTGATTCTTTTCCCATCACCCTATTTCAATGGACAATAAGGAAAACAAAACTTAATGTGTAACTCAGATAAAAAGAAATTGACCGAATAAAAGCATTTTGCTTGTCACTCTGCATGTGCAGCCTCCTGGGCAGACCATTACATGAATGTGATCAAGTCTAATTTAAACTTCCACCTTCCAATAAGAAGAGGTTTGCTATGTAATATTTTAGTCTAACTCCTACCCTGTCGTTATTTTAATGACATGATAATGCTGGGTATGGATGTGCATGGCTCAGGAAGTTGAGCAAGTTGTCTAATAATTGGAAAGTTGCTGGTTGATCTCAGCTCTATCAGAAAGCATGTCGAAGTGTCCTTGAGACTTGACTTGAGCAACTCCCAAAATGGATACTGCAGCTGCCCGCTGTTCCTCTATAATAGGTTGGGTTAAATGCTGAAGACAAATTCCACTTTAAGATTACAATGACCAAATAAAGTGGCTTTACTCTCCTTTCCCGAAACCACTTAAGGTTGCACGAACATGACACATACAGTTGACTTGATTGAGCAGTGACAAGGATGTACAACACTTTCTCTTTTGACTGCACTCTAGAGGAAGTCTGTCCGTTTATAACTTTTTAATTTTATGGATTGCCAAAATCAAAATTCTAATAACTTTTGATCATGTTCTTGCCTAATCCGAGTCAACCATAAATGCCAGTAAGCATTTGCAGGGTTGACTGATGGGGCAGTAACAGAGAACAGCACTGGTTGAACGAGCAAGCGAGAGAGTGAATGAAGAGAGAGAATAGCAGTACCGAGAACAATTTTTAGAAGGACTTTAACCACCACAACCAATAAGGATATTAATTTTAGAGTCATTACTTTGTACTAAAAATGAAAGGGAACAGGTCCAGCAGTTAATGAGATTACCTGAGGAAAAAAACACACGCAACCATTCACATAATCATTAAACATGCGTTAGCTCTGAGATGTTAGCCATTATATAACCTTACCAAGTATCAGTCACACCATAGACAGTGGAAACTTTTGTCAGCCACAGAATAAGAAGGAACAAACTTCAGCATCTCCCCCATCTTCCTAAACACACCTCCCAGCCTTCCAAATATCACTGTTTCCTTTGGTGGTGATGTAGCACTTCAGCTTAGTGACAGTCTCCGTGTCAGGTAGCACAGGTAGTGTATGTTAAATGGGCTGACGGCAAATGAGGTTCTTCAAGGGTATAGACAGTATCAAGTGAAATGAAGTGGAAAAGTGTCCAACTGATACACACAAAGGCACACACCTGCATACAGACATGTTAACAGTATTTTCTATTTGGGAGTTTTTGCCACTACGTCGTGTCTTGCACCAAAATATTTTCTTGTTATGGATGAACTAACCTGAGAAACTATGATGCCACAATTCCGCTTTTTGCTTTGTATCATGGATACAATACAATACAATACAATACAGTCATTTAGCAGACGCTTTTATCCAAAGCGACATAAAAAAGATTTGCTGCTGGAAGGAAAGAAGAAAGTAAGCCTGTCCTTTAGACCTTAATCTTGTAATGGATTCATGAACATTAGATCATAGGACTGACATCAATGCTGGTTCCAGCATCTCCAAAATAAATAAAGGTATGGCAATTTTATTTAATGTTCACTTTAGTGTTATTTTTTTCAATGAAATTAATGATGAAAATTCTCGTTGATTAAGGCAGGGATGTAAACTAGTGCACTTTCGGTGATATTTGCTGTGATCAGCACAAAACAGGCCAGCCGCATAAATCCTGCAAATCTGATGTAAAAATGTTGAGGATTTGGGGTGGAGGTGGTGTGGTGTTGGAAGGTGAAGTGAAGTCAGTCATTGCAGTAAAGTTGGCATAACAAATTGCCTGCCCAAGCACAGAACGTATCTCTACGCACACTGCAAAAAGAAAGGTCTTATCAAAGCATATACCGGTTAAATCCAATCTGTCCAATCGCTGCCAATGGTGCTAGACTTGTAGATGTCACATTGGAAAAAAAAACAACAACAACAACAACCAAAAAAACCTGAGGAAGCCAATAGCTCAGGAAATGTAGAAATTCTAGTGAGGTAAACCTCCTGACTGTTATCCATTGGGTTTGAAATATAACGTATCAACTAGCAGAGATAGCAAACAATTCAGAGATTTTGGGCAGAGTTATGTTTTCGATCTGTTCCCGTAAAAAAAACACTTGATCAGTCCCCGCTGTAGTTGCCAGAACTAACTACAAGCTAGCATAAAGTTTCATAGAAGTTGCAGTCAAAACATATTGTGTCTTTCATACGGTTTGTCATATATTTGATTTATCATTGTGTCACTGAACTTAACCGTCTTTGAACCGTCAGTGGTGAAGTCCAAGCAAGACTACTGGAGATGCAGGAGACTATGAGGAGACAGTCTTGGTCAGACACAAACGATGACAGGAAGGATGTGATTATTCAGTCTTTGATCAATAATGCTACAAATGTTCATGCCCACATAAACCTGTTCTAAGGACTGCTTCCAGAGTTGCGTGGATATATCAAACTCTACCAGAGGGTGAAACCAACTGTACACACTGTCCACAAAGAGATGTTTGACCTTATAAGAAAGTATATAGTTTTCTTTGTTAGAGCTGACAAGATTCCTGAATTTCATTTTTCTGAGCTGCTGGGGATAGATCTTGATGACAGAAATCTACAAGTGGGCAGTAAACAGCTCTTCCTTGGACCTAAGTATCAGACATTCATGTAAAAGATACAAAATGACACTGTACATCATCACTGGATAAGATAAGTATTGACCAATGTAAGGGATAGCTAAAAGGCTGCTGTAAAGTACCTTGTAGAAAAACTTCCCCTCAGGAACCAGAATCTGGCCCACTTGTCTATGCTTGATCCTGAAATGCAGAAATCGCTAGCAATGATCAGAGGAATTAACGGTCTGGGAGAGGCACTTCCAAATGTTGATGAATAACAGAGAGGGAAACTATCTCGAGAACCAAGAGAGTAATGTGTGGACAAAGATGTAGTAGACATGCTAACAGGATACCAACAGGAGGGATGTACAAGAATCGACAGTAATTGTTGGGGAAAAGTTTTCAATCTGAAGGATGGAAATCACTCTTCGAGGAACCATCACCATGTCATGGTGGAGAGGTTTGAATGTCTCTATGAACCCAAGAGCTACTTTGACTGGAGCCTTGTGGTCCGGTTAGGGTCTCCCATGGCAAATTGATCTCTGGTGAGGGACCAAACAAAGAATGGTTCAAGAAAACCCCATGGAAAATCCAAACAGAAGTGAGGTTACCCTGCCCGAGGCCCTCGTCTGGAGCCCAGTCCAGAAGGAAAGCCCGTCAGCAAGTGCCTGGCGACCGAGTTTACCATGGAGCGCGGGCTCAGCCCGAAAAAGCAACATGGACACTTCCCCATCCTGTAGACCCACCACCTACAGGAAGAACCAGTGGGGTCGGGTGCACTGCCAGACAGGTAGCAGTGAAGGCAAAGAGTCTCAATGGAACAGAACCAAGCAACAGAAGCTAGCATTAGGGATGTGTAATGTCACCTCCTTGGGGGGTAAGGAGCCAGAGCTTGTGCAGGAGGTGGAAAGGTACCAACTAGATCTGGTGGGGCTCACCTCTACTCACAGCATCGGATTTGGAACCAAGGTCTTAGATGAGAGTTGGACTTTATACTTCCCAGGAGATGCCCAAGGCGAGAGAGGCCGGGCAGGTGTAGGGATACTCACGAGTCCCTGGCTGAGGTCCACCATATTGGAGTTTAACCCTGTGGATGAGAGAGTCATGTCTTTATACTTAAGAATTATGGGAGGAAAAACTCTGACTGTTGTCTGTGCCTATGAACCAAACAGTACATCAGAGTATTCATCCTTTTTGGAGACCCTGGATGGAGTCCTGAATGGAGCTCCTGTATGGGACTCTATCATTTTACTGGGAGACTTCAAATCACATGTGTGTAATGATGGAGACACTTGGAGGGGTGTGATTGGGAAGAACAGCCTCCCTGATTTGAACCCAAGTGTTGCTTTATTGTTGGACTTTTGTGCTAGTCATGGAATGTCCATAACAAACTCCACGTTTGAACATAAGGATGCTCATAAGTGTACATGGTACCTGAGCAAATTAGGGAAAAATCAATGATAGATTTTGTAATTGTATCATATGATTTAAGGCCACTTATTTTGGACACTTGGGTGAAGAGAGGAGCAGAGCTTTCAACTGACCACCATCTAGTGGTGAGTTGGGTCAGGTGGAGAGGGAAGCCTCAGGACAGACCTGGTAATCCCAAACGTATAATGCGAGTGAACTGGGAACGCTTGGAGGAGGACTCTGTCAAGAAGACCTTCAACTCCCACCTACATCAGAGCTCTTCTGGCATCCCTGTAGAGGTTGGGGACATTGAACTAGAGTAGGCTATGTTCAAAGCTTCCATTACCGTAGCTGCAACTGTGAGCTGAGGTGCCTTAAGGGGTGTTAACCCACGAACACCCTGTGGACACCAGTAGTTAGGGAAGCTGTCCGACTGAAGAAAGAGGTCTTCCGGGATAAGTTATCCCGGGAGACTCCAGAGACAGTTGCAAGGTACCAACAGGCCTGAAGGACGGTAGCCTCAGTAGTGAAAGAGGCAAAACAGCAAGTGCCGGAGAAGTTCGGGGCAGCCATGGAGAAGGACTTTAGGTCAGCACCAAAGCGCTTCTGGAAAACCGTCCGGCACCTCAGTAGGGAAAAACGGGGAACGGTCCAAGCTATTTATAGTAAGGATGGGAAGCTGTTGAGCTCAACTGAGGAGGTAATGGGATGATGGAAGGAAAACGTTGAGGAACTCCGGAACCTAACTAACCCACCCTCTAGGATAGAGACAGAGCTGGAGGATGATAGAGGATAAACATCAATTTCCCTGGAGGAGGTCACTAAAGTAGTCAAAAAACTCCACAGTGGCAAAGCCTCAGCGAATGATGAGATCCGTCCAGAGATGCTGAAGGCTTTGGGTGTTGAGGGGCTCACATGGATCACACGTCTCTTCAACATTGCCTGGAATTCTGGGACAGTGGCTAAAGAGTGGCAGACAGGGGTGGTGGTCCCAGTGTTCAAAAAAGGGGACCAGAGGGTGTGTGGTAATTACAGAGGCATCACATTACTCAGCCTCCCTGGAAAGGTCTACTCTAAGGTGTTGCTGGAAAGGAGGGTCCGGCCAATAGTCGAACCACAGATTGAGGAGGAACAATGTGGATTCCGTCCTGGTCGTGGAACAACAGACCAGCTCTTTATGCACGGAAGGATCCTGGAAGGGGCCTTGGAGTATGCCCATCCAGTCTACATGTGTTTTGTAGATCTGGAGAAGGCTTATGACCGAGTCCCCCGGGATATATTATGGGAAGTTATGTGGGAGTATAAAATAAGAGGGTCACTACTCAGGGCCATCCAATCTCTCTATGGCCAAAGACAGAGCTGTGTCAGAGTTCTGGGTAGTAAGTCAGACTCTTTCTCAGTAGGGGTTGGCCTCCGCCAGGGTTGCTCCTCATCACCTATTCTGTTTGTGATCTTCATGGACAGGATCTCCAGGTGTAGTCATGGAAGAGATGGGCTGCAATTCGGTGAATTTAGGATTAAATCACTGCTTTTTGCAGATGATGTGGTTCTGTTGACATCATCGGTCTCTGACCTCCAACACTAAGTGGATCGGTTTGCATCTGAGTGTGGAGCAGCTGAAATGAGGATTAGTACCTTTTAATCTGAGACCATGGTTCTAAGCAGGACACCAGAGAATTGTCCAATCCGAGTAGGGAATGAGTCATTACCCCAAGTGCGGGAGTTCAAGTATCTCGGGGTCTTGTTCTCAATTGAGGGGAGAATTGGAGCTGTTGCAGCGGTATTGTGCTCCGTTTACCAAACCATCGTTACCAAGAGAGAGCTAAGCCAGAAGGCAAAGCTTTCGATCTGCCGGTCAATGTTTGTTCCCACTCTCTCCTATGGCCATGAAAGCTGGGTCATGACTGAAATTACAAGATCACTGATACAAGCAGCTGAGATGGGGTGTCTCAGGAGGGTGTCTCTCTTAGACGACGGGGTGAGAAGCTCAGACATACGTGAGGGACTTGGAGCAGCCCCGCTTGTCCTACAAATAGAAAGGAGCCAGTTGAGGTGGTTTGGGCATCTAGTAAGGATGCCACCTAATGGCCTCCCAAAAGAGGTTTTTCAGGCACGTCCAGCTGGGAGAAGGCCACGGGGTAGACCGAGGATAAGATGGAGGGATTATATCTCCACACTGGCCTTGGAATGCTTTGATATCCCCCAATCAGAGCTAGTGGATGTTGCAAGGGAAAGGAAAGCTTGGAGGTCCCGGCCGAAATCTGTTACCCCCATGACCTGACACCAGATAAGCGGTTGACGATGGATGGATGGATGGTTGGATGAATTGTGAACAAATAGAATGATTTCATTCAATTGGCAGGTTTTTTTCATGTGAAGATGATAAAAGCTAAAATGTTAACGCAATCCATAATTTCTTTAACCATTTAAGTCATTTAAGTACGTTCCTCACCTCTCAGCCCCCTTAGAACAAACATATGTAGCAAAATTACTTTTTTCCTGATGAAACAATGAGTAAGTGATTAAAGGAGCCGATTATGATTGTATACTGACTTTGATGGATTGCACATGTGGGATGCAAAAACAAGCTTCACTGCACAATCTGGACACCAGTTAATAAAAGTTCAGGTCACCAGCATCCATGCATGCACTCAAACAATCACTCTCCTGGAAGGAACTCTGGGGTACAGACCAAAACAAGTTTTTCCTCCTCCTGCATGCGTAGGCATATCTCTTGCCAACTCCAAAGAAAAACTAAATATCTGGGGAAAGGAAAATAACCCATCCTGCAACCCTTTGTACCCTGAATCACATCTTGACTGGATATCCCAAGGCACTAGAGGGAGGCCAGCACAGGTGGAGGCAAAACAAAGTCCTTACAGAGATAGCCAAATGGATAAACTTGCAGAGGTTTAAAGCCAACAAACACCAGGCGCTACCAGCCAAAGTCATCATTTTCAAAAGAGAATAAGATAATGTTCCTTGGGCAAGAATAGCTGCCAAGAATGTACACTCCATTTTAAAGTGGGCCTCTGACTGGGAGATGCAACTAAACCTGAAGAAGCATCTTGTTTCTCCAGAAGAGGTGATGGCAACCTCACTCTGACTAGACATGGTTTTTCTATCAAGGAGCACACAAATCATCTTAGTAGCCAAACTCACAGTGCCTTGGGAGGACAGACTAGCCATTTCTCACCAACAGAAGTGGGCCAAGTACCAGGATTTTATCAATGAGGCTCAGATTAATGGATGGTGGACAGCCCTTTTTCCCATTAAAGTCTGCAGGTATCTGTGAGCTATTTCCTACAGATGATAGGCTTGGAACCCAAACAACTGAGGTAAGCCATTTGGGACATAGCCATGGCAGCCGAGACCAGCTCAGGATGACTGTGGTTGATGAGAGTGTGCAGTTGGAACCCATCTGCAGGTGAAGGCTAATTTGTTGTTTGCTGCCCCACTTAGAAAAGGTGGACAGGCTAAGGGGTGACACACTTGTTAGCCCGAGATACCTGCTGAGGATAGAGAAAGGTTTCAATAGAATGCAAATTTTCAGACCATCCTTCCACCTAGGCCTACCACGAGGAAGAGGAACTTCCCACATCTTTCATAGCCTGCAGTTTCTGCTTTTAGCAAAGCCTCTTTTTTTCTAAATCCTATCCTCTTTTTCCCACCCGAATTGCCTATGGCTCTGTCATTTTTGATACCCCTCTAGAGTGTTGACAGGAAGGAGGTAGCCATAGCATGCATTTCCTCCAAGTCACATGATGACTAGCCCTCAATATTTTACACATCACGGTCTCGCGGGGAAAGCACAGTGCTTGGCCGTCGGAGGAGAACGAAGTGAGTGTACTTTCCATTCACTTTACTGCGAGTGCCTGGATGACCCAGAGGGGGATACTAGCAATCCTAGAATCCTTTATCCAACCTAACCTCTATACCCATGTGAGGCTTAGTCAATTGTGCCCCACTAACAATGGATCTCTGGCCGTGGTTGGAAACAGTACAGGTTTGATTTAAAGACCCAACTGCATGACGCAGAGATGTGCTAAAATCACCTTTACCCCTTATCCTCAAATTGCTACAATCAATCCCCATCATGTAGAAAAATTTTAGAAGGTGCTCTTGTAATGTAATATTCATATAGTATACTACTTGCATGCCTGTCCATCTTGGGAGAGGTTGGGTTTGTCTCCTTGAGATTTTTTCCTGGTTTTTCTCTGTAAGTTTTTTTTCAAGAAAGTTATTCCTTTTCCAATGCAGGGGTCTAAGGACAGGATATGTCTAAAGCTTACTGAGACAATTTTTATCTGTGATAATGGGCTATACAAATAAAATGGACTTGACTTGACTATAGAGTTTTAATACTAAAAAGGTCATTTTTTTACTTATTAGGATTAGCCTCTGCATTGCAGGCGTACACAATGACCTAGATGGAGCATGAGGGATTCAGACAGGATGCCCTTATTCTAATACTAATGTGATAAAAAGAATCATGAGAAATAAAATGTTAATTTTCTATTTTATTTGGTCTTTACTACTTTCATTATTGTATGGGAATATATTTGTAACGTGGACCTAACCAAAATACCATCAATCAAAGATAAGAATGCAAACAAGAGTGTGGCTTTTTTTTCCTTTTGTTTGTTTGTTTTCTTTTATAATGGTTATCACTACTTGTAGACTGCCTGAAAAGCTCTCTACAAAGTATTGGACACACACATTAAGCCCATAACAGCCTATGAACAAGGAAGCCAGGGCATTTTAAATAGCATCCTGCTTACTACAAGATAGGACATGGTGACCAACTCCCTTTTCATTAAAGCATCACACAGCGAGCATGCCGCTCATGAGACGAATTAGCATGTTGGAATGTGTTTTCAATTGCTACATTTTTAATTGCTGAACTTGCACATTGGGTGATGAGATGTAATATGCATAGTTTATGCATATAGCTTTATTGTCTCTCACAGCTGGCTTAATAGAGTTCAGGGTGAAAGAGCAGATGCAGAGAAGGGGAATTTTCATTCCCTATATACTCTTGGAGATGGAGATTTGGATGGTTGCCAGGTCAATATACTTGACCCAATGAATGCCCGGATCATAGCATGTGAAATACATCTTTTAGGTAGGCCAAGAGCTAGCCCAATTTATTACATCTCTGCTGGATGGACTTTAGAACTAGGGCCAAAGCAGAGGCAGTGACAACAGCAGCCTTAAAGCCATCTCCCCTCCCCCGTGCCCCTGCTTAGATTATGCCTCATAGCTCATTGCTGAACCACTGCTTCATCTACCATCATGTGTAACGTAGACTATGCGCCGCCATTTTGGGGGAGCTCAGAGTTTTACTATGTGGTTACATCATTTTAAATGGTGACAGTGAACACAATGATTAAAAAAATAGTCAAAGAGTTGATTAAATGAAAAAAAAGCATTTAAAAAAATAGGGGAGCCATTGATTTGGACAGCGCTTCAACTTATGTTGGTATTGTTTGACCTATATTGGCTATTTTCCAGCAGCTGGATTGGAAGTGGTAAAGTAGGTTAAGTGCAATGCCCTTGGGATGTATAAATCTCCAGCTGGTGGCATATTTTACAAAGTAGGTATGAGTGCATGCTGTTGTGTTGTGAATGTTTCAATTGACTAAGTTGACTGGAACCCAGCTGTTGTCATATTGTCACTGTCTTGACCCTGCAATTTCTGTTAGTGTGCAGAAACTTCTTCATATACTATATTGTTGGTGGATGGAGCATTGACAGTAGTATTTTAGTATTTTAGTTTTGAAAGGGCACTGGCATGTATGATTTTATTTAATATGTATGAAGAGCGAACAACCCTTAAGTTTGATGCAGGTAGAATAATTAGTTCAGAAATGCACCAATAAAAAAGAAGGGACTCGTTTTTGGTGTAACAACTCATAGCTTAATTATAGAATGAGAAGTCAATTTCACATGTCAAAATTAATCCCTATGATGGGGAGGTGGACATGAACTTAGATGGGGCTTGAGAGATCAAGGCCAGATGCTCATCCTGATGGCCCATAGTGGATTTGGACCTGCAACCTCTGGCTTGTCTGTTCCCAAAATCCACACTCAACCATTGAGCTAGTCGCCCCCAGAATATTGTTTAAAAAAATCTAACCAGGCTCAGACAGATATGAATGCAAAAGCTGTTGACAGCCCCATCACACCAGCTGCAGAAGTAAGTAGTAGGTGGTTAGCACACCAGCCATTGTTCAATTTGTTCATCGATGAACCAACAAAAAATTAAAGGAATGAAAGCGACCCTACTTGGCTATTGTATTCCTAAAATGAAATTTGTTGGGTTGATTTTAACCCATCCTATTGTATAGGAGCAATGGGTAGCTGCAACGCCTAGGGAGTAGTTAGGGGTTCAGCGTTGTGCTTGAGGACTCCTCAACGGGCTTTCTGAAGGAGCCAGGGATCAAACAAGCAACCTTTTGATTGCTAGACAACCCACTCTACTCCTGAGCTAGGATGTGCCCTCAAAGAGAGACCATTGCTTTTCTTATAGGTTTGGTAATCTTGGTTGACTGATTTAATGGCCTTCCCACTACTCATGCCTTAATCAAATATCCCAACGGTGTACCACTGTGCATTATTTTAGAAAATTCTATTTAAAAATGTCCTTATATTTTGTAGAAATCAAACAATATATATGTAAATGCAAATTCTCTGACAGTTGAACAAATCTGAACTGTAATATCTCACTGTTGACAGATAAGTCATAGTGAGAATTTGAAGATTGAGATAATTTGTGTCTTCACAAAAGCCCCATCTATATATGTCTTGATGCATGCTCAATAATCCAGGTAGGGAAATCACAAAAATAGGTAAATCAGTTCAACTGGATCAGAAGTTTATTAAGAAACGTTTCGTCACTCACCAGGTGACTTCTTCAGTCTGAGCTGAAGGCAAACATACCCCTCCTTATAAACAGTACCTTGATGCCAATCAACAATAGGCTGGTTTCATATGCAAGTTGAGTGATCAACTGCACATTCAGTGGCAATAGGCACTGAATGTGCAGTTGATCACCCAACTTGCATGTTTGTTTTTAGCTCAGACTGAAGAAGTCACCTGGTGAGTGACGAAACGTTTCTTAATAAACTTCTGATCCAGTCTTTTTGGGACCCCATCTATATAGCAATAAAAGCAAAATAAACATTGTCTAATATGGATTCAATTCATTGAATTCAATTACAAGTGATCGAAGGCAAAACATTCTAACAAAAAAACTGCCATGAAATATGTCAAGGGAAATTTATGTATGTATTCCCACACTCTTGATACACCCCTTGAATTGCTAAATTGGAACCAAGTAATATAAAATTCCAATGTTCTATTATTCATTTCAGCTTTTTGCTGCACAGCAACAAACGGCCATTTTTCTGCTTAGAATTTATGAAGTGGAATCAGTGACAAGCCATTCCAGAGTTTTCCTGTGGCTGTTTCTCTGTATGGCAGCAATGAGGCAAAATAAAAGGGCGATTTGTTTTTGAGAAAATTGGTACAAGACAGGTTTCATTATTACAGCAAGCAATGATTTACACAGCTTTATGTATATATCACAGTGAGGCTTTTGGATATGAGAAATCCTGATCCTTTCATAGTCTATGTGAGGATTTAACTTCAAAACTTCTGTTTATTTCTGTCTTTTTCCCCCTCATTTATTTTTCAGCGCAATACGCATCAGCCGGAAGGGATGGCATATGCTCCTCAACTTCTGTTTCCACACGGCCCTGACATTCGCTGTGTTTGCCGGTGGCATCAATCGAATCAAGTACCCCATCATCTGTCAAGCAGTGAGTGCATTCCCCTTCCGTTCATTCTGTTTTCAAAGCTTGAGTTGGGTTTTTTTCTGAAAGTTGATTATGAATATCAATTCAGATGCTGAGGCATGAAGTGCATGCAAGACTCAACCTTTAAAATGCTGGTACAATAAGCCTCAAGAATTCCCTGAGTGCTCACATCCTGTCTCTTGGTATCTCCACCTGTGAGCTCTGCTACCTATGGGGGTGGTGGAAATGGAGAATCTAGTCCCATCCTGGGATGAAAGCCATATACAGACTCTCCTCTGGAGAGACTTTCTCTCTCCGGGTAACCCTCCAAAGCAATGATTTGTCTTAATTAACCTGTTGTTCTATTGTTCTTGTCGGGGAGCTGTAGGTGGTCCTGTTTTCTTCTGTTACTACATAGAGGGAATACACCACCATCCCCACCACCATTGCAGCCAAGGTTAAAAGTGAATGAATTAATGAGATATTGGATGCAGTCAACCACACTCATGGTAAAACGGAAATTTATGGCACCAAAGGTGCTCTCTTGCTCACTTGCTAGATGATAGAGCTCTGTTACGAGGTTATATTAAGTACCAATGAAAGTGAGAACAAGAGAAAATACCATTACAGAGGGGCATAATAATGTGTCCCTTATCAGTCCCTAAGGGGAAAATTGACATTCTCTGTACCTAACCCTTCCTATTGTATAAGGGTAGTGAGTAGCTACCATTTGGCACCTGAGCAGCAGTTAGGGGCTCAATATCTTGCTTAGGGACACCTCAACATACTTTCTATAGAACCAAGGATCGATCCTGCAATTGAATCCTAAGGCTATTTGTAACACCATTATCAATTTAGATCACACCACCCTAATTTAGTGAAGAGAAGGCTGCGTGATCTATATGTATGGACCAGGATCACAGAAGCACTAGGTTGCTCTAGGAGTAATGGGTGTCAAACAGCACACTGTAAGATGACCCAGATTCATGAGATACGTTTAAAGATAACAATATAACATTTACTACCCATGACAGTACCTTTCACATTTTTCCTTTCCTCAAGTATATCTATCATTTCAAGATTCACAACAACCAAAATTCAATAACTCAAATTCAAATCGGGTAACCACCAATAAATGCACATAGATCAATATATACAACGTATATTAAAATATTAAAATTATGTAACTGAAAAAAGTGGCTCTATGGGCCTATGAATTCGGTTCAACAAGTTGCCATATAAGTCTAATCAGGGCTGTCAGTTCTGCTTGGATTATTGGCATTACACCTTTTATCTACTAGGTGCACAGGGGTTGTGTCTCCCCACTGTTGGTTGCACTCTTTTCCTCTCGATCCGGCTCAGGAGTTTTGGCTCGCCAGAAACCAACTGCACGTCTCTCCACAAGAAACCAGTTGGACTGGACAATCCACAGCTCTGGTCATCACATGCTGACTAGAAACGACAAGGGCGATAAGGGCCTGACCTTGTTTCCACAAAATCAAGAAAGCCATCTCCATACAGTTTAGATGCAAACTTTAATCATCTAACTAAACAATTGGGGCGGCATAGCTCAGTGGGTACAGCGGTCGTCTAGTAATTGGAAGGTTACAGGATTGATTCCCGGTCCTGCACAAAGCATTGTCGAGGTGTCCATGAGCAAAATGCTTAACCTCCAACTGCTCCCTGAGCGACATATGTTGGCAGGGCAGTGCTCCTGTGCAATAGGATGGGTTAAAATGCAGAGAAGTCCAAATTTCCCATTGTGGGGATGATAAGGGAATCCACAATTAATTAGCTTCATTTTATCATAATCACAAGTTTTAATAGTACATTAATATTTAGGAAAACCTCACTAAGAATCTTCATTTGGCAAATGTCGACAGGATTGCTACCACTGAAGGCGCTATTTTATTTATTTTCCTTTTTAGCCTCGATGAATCTAGTCAGGAAGATATTTTCTTAACCTAGTGTTTTAGAAAACTATAAGGAACTACCGATAATCACACATAATACTTTGTTCTGTGTCTCAACTTACATTCTGGTTCTCTGGTCTCGAAGATTTCCATCTCGTATCCATCCAGGCAAGAAAAAAGAAGTTCTATGTTCCAGCACATCTTTTTGATCACGCTGGGCCGATATGCATAATGTCTGAGCTAGTTTCAGATCAAGAGTCCTGATATCTCTTCTACAACCTAGCTCCATGGACTGCTTAGGCACAGCACAATTTCCAATGGGAAGACACTTATTTTATATTCACATGGTTCTGGTAACCTGGGTTACATACTGTATTAGTTGTAGCGTGTCAAATTGAGATATCCATTCTTTCCTTGTCAACCTCTCATCCAAAGTTGGGTCATGGAGGCATGCCTATGCAATTGCTCATTGAGGTAAAAGTGATGAAAGATCCTGGATAGGTCGCCATTCCATCAAAGGGCTAGAGCAGCTAGAGCAGTGTCTTGGACAAGGACACTTCAACATGCTTTCTGAAAGAACCAGGGATCGAAACTCCAATTCTAAATTGGGATTTCCAACCATCCATCCATTTTCAACTGCTTATCCTAACACAGGTCACTGGGGTACAGAATCATTTCTCAGTTCTCATCAGGCAAAAGGCGGGGATACACCTTTGAGGGGTCACCAGTCCATCACAGGGCAGACCAAATAGGGGAACAGTGTCTTGCTCAAGGACACTTCGACACACTTCTCTGCAGCAGCGTGGATAGAATTGCCAACCTTCCGATTGCCAGATGACCGTTCTACCCACTGAGCCATGTCACCTCCTAAATTGTGATATATAATCTGCAAATAGATTGTGTTTTGCAAAAAGAAAAAATGATAAATGTTGTTTTTCAACAGACAGATTAGAGATGCATTTATGAAAAGGATGAATTTCTGTGAGTTCAAGACAAAAGAAAGAAAAACACCAAGAGTAAAATGAAAGAAATACATTCCGGCATGCAAAAGCCATAATGTTGAAGTGGAGTTAATTTCTGTGTGATGAACAGATGAAGTACAGTGGGTGAGATAAAAAAAACAAGCACATCATAACAAGCAAAGCTGTCGACTTGGGCCAGAATAGGGGATTGCTGTGCATAGCTGGTAATGGATAGATGTAAAATTCTTTTCTACTTTTTGGTCCCAGTTTGAAAGGCCTTCACTGTTGGGGCGGCATAGCTCAGTGGGTAGTGCGGTCGTCTGACAATCGGAAGGTTGCAGGATCAATCCCCGGTCCTGTATACAGTATGTCGAGGTGTCCTTGAGCAAGACACTTAACCCCTAGCTGCTCTCTGAGTGCCGTATGTTGGCAGCTCACTGCTCCTATACAATAGGTTGGGTCAAAAATGCAGAGAAATCCAAATTTCCCCTTGAGGGACTGATAAGGGAATCTTTTATTTATTTATTTTTTATTTTTTTTAATCTCCTATATCAAGATACCTTTTCGTTTCCCTTCGTGTTGAGCTCCTGTGCCTTTTGGAAGCCCCTTTCAGCACCCTTTTTTTTAAGCGTAATGATTCTACCTCAGTATGTGGAAGAGATAAGCACCCTGTTTTATACCAGCTAGCTTTGCCTTTGCTGCCTGGCAGGTTTTTATGAATTTTATGACAGAATTATATGACAGGGGACCCCTCCAAGCAAATGTACCAAATGCCACAGCCATCAAACATGCTGCTGATATATTCTAACCAGTGGATTTAAACATTGACACCACCACGTCACCATTTCTTGCAGGTTAAAATTGGATTAATATCTTGCAGTTAGTGATTTTTTAAATTTTATTTCCAATCTTTTGACACTTCTGTTGGCTTTTACAGAAATGGGCAACCTGCAAAGAAATATGGTCCGAACAGTCAGTTATTAGTTTGATCATAACTTTTGGGTGGCAGGTTTATGCAGTTAGCTACAGATTTCCATAATCGTGACACGTAAAAATTGACCACTGTCTCATACAAGAATCATGTACCATGACCATATATGTCCTTGCCAGCATGTAATTTTAAACGTAACATAAAATTTTATACTTATGTGGTTTAAGGCAGGTCCGGTAGTGCATTACAGGTGTTGATGAGGGTCCCCAGCTCGTTGAACAATTTAGAATTCATTCCTTTTTTTCTAAAAATCCCTCCAAGCCTCTTCACTTTATTACTCCTCCTTTATACAATCATGGTTAACAGGAGGACTCTTTGCAGATCTGGGCGGGGCCCCAGATTATCTACTGTTCCAGTGGGATTGAGGGAGGCCCTTTAAGACAAAATTTGAGATAATTAAAAGGCTGAATAAGTGTACAAATTTACTCATATATGTGAAAATACACACACACACACACACACACGCACACACACACACACACCCCGCCCACATTGACCT
>OMLC01037717.1:0-13905 GCA_900302585.1 Regalecus glesne
ATGGGTATAAGGGTTAGGTTGGATAAAGTATTCTGGGTTCACTAGTGTCCCCCTCTGGGTGGTCCAGGCCTCTTGGTTAAGTGAAGGGAAAGTACTCTGCTTCATTCTCCTCTGACGGCCAAGCACTGTGCTTTCCCCACCAGACCATGATGTGTGGACTAGTGAGGGCTAGTGGTCATGTGACTTGGAGGAGACACATGCTACCACTTCCTCCTTCCTGTTGATGTTCTAGAGGGTATAAAATAGACTGACCCAGCAGTAGGTCACTCAGGGAATTCAAGTAGGAAAAAGGGGGATAACATTTATAAAAAGTAAATACATTTTAAAAAAACAGAAAAAATAATCTGGATCACGTACCTGGTTGAGGTAAACATACTGTGTGTACCCAGGGGGCTGCTGTTGGTACATGACCGGTGGAGGCTGTGGATAGAATATTGGCTAGAGAGAAAATAAAGAGGAGACTTCAAACCATTGTTGTTTGGGGCTGGAGGGGGCCTGTGAGAGGCTGTATCTCATGCTAGAACGTCAACATTGATATTAACCAACCACCAGCCCCTGATGGGGCCTAGCTATCAGGAACACCTCTTTGAACAAGTCAAATGCTTTTCAATTTTGTTATGCTTGGCTATCAAGAGAATAGCTATTGACAAAAACATGAATGATTGCTCACGTGAATCAGTAGTATCTGGATAACGTACCTGGTTTGGGTAACAATTCTGTGAATAGGGGACGAGCATCTGATACCCAAGGGGCCCCTGTGGGTGCATCACCTCTGGAGGGCTTGGATAAAATATTGGCTAGAGAGAAATACAAGGGGAGACTTCAGACCAGTGCTGGTGAAGACAAATCCTACATGTTAAGGAACATGTGACACACTTATCTCAGATGAGAATGTTCACATTGGTAGTAACTGACCACCAGCCCCTGATGGGGCCTAGCTATCAGGAATACCACATCGACCGTGTCAAGAGATATTCATTTTCATAAATCTTCGCAATCAGACAATAGATATTGTCTAAATCATGATTGGTTGCTCATGGGATGTGGCAAATTCTGGTTCACATACCTGATTTGAGTAAATATCATGTCCAAAGTCGACGAGCATCTGATTTTGCTCGACCTCCGGAGGACCTTGGTAATAGATCTGCTGTACAGGGAAGCAAGGGGAGACCTCTAAACCAGTGCTGGAGAAGGTGATGGCTCTCTGAACAAATGACTATACATCAAATAATTCATCAACACTTCATCGGCATTAAAGTTAAGTTATCAAGAAGGATGGGACAACACTACCTGTTGTCCCTGACAATCACAGGAGTCACTTGGATTGTTCATGAGGGAGGGTGGAGGTACAGAATCAGGGATGGGGTTCATCACGGGATCCCCGGTGTTCTGGTCTGGTGCAGGGGTACCTGCACAATAGAAGGGACGTGACTGGAGTTAAGGTCTATTCTACTCTGCTGGTGTCTCATCTAGATTATTTCCATCTATACACTGACCTTGATCTTGCTTCAGGTCAGTGGGTTTGGAATCCTTTTGAAAAACGCGTTGTTTCATGATGGCAGGGCCCAGTTTGAGCACGTTCTTGTTCAAAAGAATCTTTTGCTATGACAAAAGAGAAGTGACACTTTTAATCCCACTACCAGTGCAAGAGAAAAATAAACACTTCCAATTGAGTATCCCTCAGTCTTACATTGATGACGTTCTCGATGTCCGTGTCTTCGTCGAAGTAGACGAACCCATACCTTGACGAGAGACTAAATTTTAATATTTTCACAACGCTTTTACATCTTTAAGTATCTGATGAAAATGGTTGTTTGATATGGATGATTGTTCTCTGAGTCTGTGACTGTATTCCTATTTACATCACGACCAGTAAAATCCTGATATCAACAGTGTTGATGAATTAGTAAAGGCTTGCACAGTTATTTTACTAGGACAAACCCACTGAACTTGTTGAATAAGAGGGAGAGGGGATATTTATGATTTATGGCTGATATTTTCTTACATCACATCCAATTTCAGTTATGACAGCTTATTACATAGTAATCCAAAACAGTCCTTCTTACCCTTTGGGGATTGAAAGATGAGATTTTATGATCTTTACATCTCTTACAGTCCCGAATGGTTCAAAGAGGATTCTGATCTTATCCTCGGTTGCCTGAGCACATCATGAAGAACACGGGGAGGGAAAAATAATTCATGCTTGAATTCAGTTCATCTCCAATAGTTCACTTGCTTTAAGCATGCACACTCAAGACAGGAATAAATCAGCACTGCCAAGTAAAATACGAGTGTACATCCCACATCTCAGACCCAACTTACCTTGCCGATACCTCCCACAAACACTGCATTGGGGGTCCGTTCGCCCTCCGGTAGCACGAAGGCGTTTGGTAGAGCGGGAGGGTGAGACTGGTCAGCGTCCTACAAACCCGGACAACACAGAACAGTCTGATAAGGAGATTCTGGTGACACACACCTCATGACACAACACAACAACATAGGAGGTATTGATTTTGACGCTAATAACCCGTCAGTTCCATTTTTGGCGGGAAAGCACAGGCTTCGGTAACTGACGATACCGGTCTGAATGTCTCGCAGGGCGACAGGGAATTGACTTGGTCTTACCGAACCCCCCGAACAAAAAAAAATATTTACGCAAACTTTCTGCGAAGTTTGCGATTTGCGATGATGGGAAATAAGAATTACTTAACTCTTACCAGTCACTCCTCGAGGCCACTGTGGCCACTCCAAATGTGGCTAAATGCTAGCCAATTAACATGTGCTCACTTTGGAACCTCAACCTACACGGCCTGTTCTGCCGACGATCGACTTGTCGATAGACCTTTACAAAACCTGTACTCACCATATTACCGATAGCTGATATTTCTTTTGTGGCTAGAATCAAGACAAGGCCACCACGTGATATAGATTTATGATCAAGAACTACATTTTAACATTAGCCGTAGCTAAAGTTAGCTACCGGCGGCCTCTATGAGGCTACTGAAGTAACTAAGTTACTTACAAGTCATGTAAACACTCCCTGTATTTTATCTAAACAATGTCACCAGTTTATCACCAAAAAAGATTATAAAGAGTAAAAATGTATTCACTAACCATTCTGTCACGTTTAATTGATGAGGATGAAATACCGGCAGGTCGTACACCTTCACTGATCGTGCGTTGGTCAGGTGGTTCTACCGAAAGGAATAAGTAGTAGGTAGTCCGTGGTTTTAAACCTGATTATCCAATCAGGTTATCGTCACTCATATCGTCATTGTGGGCCGGCCTAAACCTTCATATTGACCGGTAGTGACGGGGGAAGGAGCGGGGAGATGACGGACTAAAGTTGCAGAAGTGAATTTGGGGGGAGTAATATAGTTTTTTTTCCCATCACGTGGGATCGCTATACTACCAATGTAGTCACAAAACTAAGCCAAGCATATTGGTGCTGATTTGCCGTATTTCTCCGGCTATAAATTGCACCAAATTATTAAGTGTAATTGTTGTTACATAAACCGCATCGGATTATAAAACGCACTACGGTCTTCGGATCCAAGGTCTCTGTGTGGGCGTGTCTTGTCTTCTTTGGAGGGAGGCCCGTCGGAGGCCGCGCCTCCTGCCTGTCCAACTGAGTTGGTGTTCAGCCTCACGATGAGGTCTACGCCATCTTCAAAAAGCCAAACTCGTTCCGCTTTATTATCATACGTCTTCAAAGAATGTTTTGAGGCATTGCCCGCAGCGGGCAGACTTTTGTTACCTGTGTGACTTCTGTCAGTTTATGAAACTGAATTGTTAGTGTGTGTCCTTAAGCACGGTACTGGTACTTATATCACTCTGCGAGGCCTCCGACTACGTTAGCCGCAATGCTCCGTTAATCTATGTAGTTTATCAAAGTGTTAGCCTACGAAATCAATTTGTCCGATTTTTGAGCGCCGCGTACCACATCAAATCAGTTCGCGGTCAGTGAACACAACCAGATTTTATACACAATGGTCTCCGTATTACAAGGCGCACTGTTAACTTTTGAGAAAATTAATTAATCTTAAGTGCACCTTATAGCCTGAGAAACAAGGTATACTGTCATAGCTAGCTAGCTAGAAAAGTTACTTAGCTGCCTGAGGATATGAGTCTGCCTTGATTTTGTTCATAACAAGTTAAGATAATGAATGACTATGGTCGTTGCTTTGTAGTGAAATATATTGAAGCGGATCTACCCTCTGCAAATTCAACGTGAACTGGGATGGCTAACGCTTATCTCTTCTCTTAAACTTCATGGCGCAGAGGATGGCGCAGCATAGGAGAGCCAACACGTCGGGTCAGGACTCTGCGGTCTACACCCACCTACAGGCGAGTGGCCACTCATTCAAGGATGATGATGTTCACATCCTTGATAGGGAGGAACGCTGGTTTGAGAGGGGGGTGAAGGAGGCCATTTACGTGAAGAGGGAACGACCCTCGTTGAATAGGGGCGGTGGCCTGAGAGTACACCTATCGGCGTCTTACAATGCCGTGATCGTGAACATTCCCCAATCCTCTGTGAATGGTGCCCATTGTCACTGAATGTGCAGTTGATCACCCAACTTGCATGTGAAACCAACCTATTGTTGTGTGGCAGCAAGGTACTGTTTATAAGGAGGGGGATGTTTGCCTTCAGCTCAGACTGAAGAAGTCACCTGGTGAGTGACGAAACGTTTCTGTAATGAACCTCTGATCCAGCTGAACAAGTTCACCTCTTTTGTGATTTCCCTACCTGGATTATTGAGCATGCATCAAGACAACATTTTAAATAGCTCAACACGGCTAATAGTACAGGTGGTTTCTCCAAATTCAATAAAAAATGCGGCTTTTAATGACTACTGCAGTCTGCCCACTGCCCACTCCTCATGAGCAAAGGCCTCCAGCTCACTCATACACTTTGGTTTGCGTCCTGCAACCAACCTTTTCAATCCCACTAAATATTTTCAATGGGGTTCAAGTCAGGTGACTGTGATGGCCACTCTAGTATCTTCCAGGGCTTCTTCTGAAACCAAGCGTTACTGGACTTTGAGGTATGCTTGGGATCATTATCCTGCTGGAAGGTCCAATGATGCCCAACCTTCAGTTTCCTCACAGATGGCATGACATTTTCTCCCAGGATTTTCTGATACTTGATTGAATTCATCTTCCCCTCCACATGCTGCAGGTTTCCAGTGCCAGAGGAAGTGAAGCAGCCCCAGAGCATCTCTGAGCCTCCACCATGCTTCACTGTAGGCAGGGTGTTCTTTTCAGCGTATGCTTCATTCTTCTTCCTCCAGATGTACTACTGATCAATTGGCCCAAAATGTTCAAATTTTGTTCCAATCACCCATTGCACTTTCTCAGTGCTCATTTTAACCCTTCCTATAGTTTAGGAGCAGTGAGCTGCCACCATATGGCACTCGAGGAGAAGTTAGGGGTTCAGTGTCTTGCTCAAGGACACCTCGACATGCGTTCTACCAGACCAGGAATCAAACCTTTAACCTTCCAATTGCCAAACAACCACTCTCCTCACTATGCCACCCCCATATCAAATAATAAAATGGCTGAGAATCTACCACTGTCTGTTTTTAACTGGATACCATTAGAGACCTCAACAAAAGCATCCTCTGTTCAGTGGTGTGGTCAAAATACTGACTTGAAGACATCAAAACAATTCCATAACACCAAAATGTTCTTCAGGTGGGGCCTCCGGTGGTATACAGGGTTAAGGCCATGTTTAGCCCATCTCGGCGTCATGCAGTTGGGGGTTTGAATCCGGTGCCATTTCCAACCACAGCCGGACGTCCATAGTTTGTGGGGCATAATTGGCTAAGCCTCACATGGATATAAGGGTTAGGTTGTATAAAGGATTCTAGGTTCAGTAGTGTCCCCCCTGGATCATCCGGGCTTGCAGTTAAGTGAACGGAAAGTACTTCCGCTTCATTTTCCTATGACGGCTAAGCACGGTGCTTTCCATGACCATGATGTGTAAAATACCAAGGGCCAATCATCCCGTGACTTGGAGGAGACACATGGTACAGCTTCCTCTTTCCTGCCGGCGCTCTAGCGGGGCATCAAAGTGACAAAACAATAGGCAACTCGGGGAATTCGGGTGGGGAGAAAAGGGAATAAATTATTTTAAAAAAGGGAAAAAATGTAGTTCAGCCGCTGGAAAACAGCTTTTACAAACATCTATTTTTCATTTGGATTTTTAAAGTCCATTTTCTATTAGCATTTAAAGAATTATTTGATGACACTGCAGTTTTCAGGGTCTGCTGAAAGACACTTGAGAGAAGATACATGTTGACAATTTGTAGACGAATTTGAATTTAGAAACACTTCTGAAACACCCACAGGAGGAAAAAAGTAGCAAAGTAGCAATAAAGCTCGAATTTAGTTGTGATTGGATTTTTTTGGGGGAGCACAAAGGGGCAAAGGTTGACACATTTGTAGGCTAAATAAAATGAATACTGCAAAGACAAGAAAAGTTGAGCAGAATGTCAAACTTTCCAAGAACAATGGACAAACCATTATTTGTCGTGGAAGTGAATGGCAAGCCTAGTTTGTGGGGATGCCATAATGAAAAATGTAATGAAAAAGGCAAATTTGGAATGTAATTACAGGATGAATAATGTGAAATTCGAGGAGTTGTGAGGAAAAATGTGACTGGATGAAAATCAAAGCTCTCCAGTGGGGTTCGCATACACAACTGGGGCGTGTCTTTAAGGGGGGGCATAGGTTGGCTTCACCCACCCCCTGAAGGATGATGGGCACCCAGTGCTGCCCCAAATACCATTGGGCTGGATTGTTCTCAAGCAGTAAATGTCCAACAATACCGGATCACTGTGCTGTCAATGTGGCTCTTTAGTTTTGCGATGCTGAAGACAGCCTATCATGTTTTTCCAGTGTCAGAAGACTGAACCAGAGAAAAATGGTTTCTGAATGAACTTAAAAAGGAGAAAAAAAACTTGTCCAGCTTGGCTTCAGTAACACGTCTCTCTTCATGATATGTACGCAAATATCGCATTTCACTACACATTTGCGATGACTAGCAAAAAAGCAACAAAAATTTAAACTGTAATGTTCTGAAATTGTTTTTTGGTTTTTTTAATACTAGTATGGTTCTCACCCCATGCAGGACTACATTGCTAGGCTAGAGAGCATCCTCAGTGATAGGTTACTACATCCAAGGGGTTTGAAGGTGTGTTTCCATAGGTCTTTTCTTCCCACAGCTGTCAGGCTCTTTAATCAGCACTGCTCCCCCTAATAGAACAACCCCAAAACATGTACGGCAACAGCAACAATATACGGATAATTAAAAATGAGTGCAATTTGTATTATCTGTCTATACTGTACATAATGTACATATTTCTCCACTTTTGAATTGTGTATGTTACACTTTATTTCTAGATGTGATGACTCTCCCACTATGCTTTCCATTTGCTGCTGTAACACCGCAATTTCCCCCTGCGGGCCTAATAAAGGAATATCTTATCTTATCTCATTTTTATCTTATCTTATCTTAGTCAGCGCCAATGTTAATTTGTTATTAAGTTCAACAGCTAGGGAGCTAGCAACATAGCCTTCAGTTTAAATAAAGCATGAGAACTTGCTTTGAAATTCACAAGCGGCCAAGCTACCTATTTAGTTTTCCTAGAAGGCTATAATTATTTGCTATGGCTTACTAACTTTATGCTAACGCATGATAATGTCCAGCTATCATTCAGTAGTTGGCTTATATAAGAGTTAGTATGTTTTCTAAATTACGCTTGCTAGTTAGTGGTAATGTTAGCTACATAACTAGCAAGCTGACAATCATATCAGCCTTCATTGTATATTTGTCATTAGCTAGATGATAACTGCTTTCTATGAAAAATGCTAGCTATCTAGCTAGCTAACATTAGTAAGAAAAACGAAGCAAATTGTCTGGTACTGACTTAATGGTTTGTATTTATTTGTAGGGAGAATTAAGTAGAAAAAAACAGTTCACGGGATACCACTTTCCAGATAAATGTATTAACCATGGTTATTTGTCAAAGCAGGAGGCTGTTATGCGTTTTCTTTTGCACAACCAACACAAGATACCATTTCCTGGTTAAGTGTATTTACCATGGTACTTGATTTAGTTTTAGATATACCCAAAAATGAAATCTCTCACAAAATCTCAGAGGGAGAAGAGGACCAGTGTCAGAACTGGCATTACAGCAGGTGAAGTGGATAAAATTCAGAGGGACAAAGTCCACCACCCAGTCCCATCTGTATCTTGATTTGCTGTTCCTGCTGGACCTTAAGGTATGCTGACAAATTTAATTTTCCAATTGGTGGGCTTTTGTTAAACTATTTCCCTATGTACACAGTTGAAGATGAAATAACTGGGACTAATTCTTATTCTGTTATTTTCTTTAGATATTTCACAAAATAGAGCAGCGTGTCTCATGCAGCATCATTTGAGATTTTTCCTTGAACACAGCAGGAACAAGGTGTGAAGAGGAGGGCATTTAATGTTTCATGGTATAAAGAACATGTATGGATAGAATATGTGCAAAGTTAGGACTCGCCCCATTGATTTACATGCAGACATCTTTCACTGCCCAGTGCCTCTCAAACTTTCTCTGTTTTTATCAACTGGAAAAAGCCCTATATAAAGACAGTGGGTTTGCAATGCATTCCAGATCACAGCATCATCTAAATGCCATATTAGCATGTACTGAGTACAAAAGAGAAGCTGAGAGTAATTCTTCCTTACTGGAGTCAATGATAAAGAACACCAAAAAGAGTGAAAGAGAATCAGAACTATACAAAATTGTGGCAAATGTTCTCCTACTTACTGCTACCCAACATATTCCCCAAAGAGGCTATTGTGAATCAGAGGAGTCAAGGAATAGGGGAAACTTTCTGGCCATACTGGAACAAATGGCAAAACATGACCCAGAAATGAAGAACAAATTGTCAATCAGAAATGTAAAATACACCAGTGATACCATACAAAAAGAAATCCTAGAGTGTTTGGCCAAGATGGTTCAGCATGGTGTAATACAAGATGCCAAATAAAGTGAGGAAATTAGTATACTAGCTGATGAAACCAAGTGTCTGATGAAAAAGGAGCACATTTCACTGGTCCTGAGATACAATTATAAGGGGGAAGTACATGAGAGTTTCTTGGATTTTCAACAAGCAGATCGTTTAGATGCTGCAAGCCTGACAGCAATAATTATCAATTATCTAGAGCAGGGGTACTCACACTTTTTTAGCATGTGAGCTACTATACTTCACGCTGTTGTTTGCGCATGCGCAGTGACAAGTCAGATGTCATCTGACTGGCTGCTCTGTATGTCAATCAAGTGACGGGATTGATGATAGGCTGACGTCTATTTTTTTAATGTCATGCATCTGCCCACACTACCTTTGCAATCCACTGGTAAATCACGATCGATGTAATGAGCAACCCTGAGCTAGAGAAATATGGGCTGGAGTACAATAATAATCTTGTTGGTCAGGGATATGATGGGGCATCCGTAATTAGTGAAAAACATGCTGGTGTTTCTGCAATGCATAAAGGCAGTGGCAAAACATGCATTCTTTGTCCACTGCAACAGATATTACATAAACTTAGTTTTGGTTGACACAGTCAAGTTGATACATTAGGCGGCATGTTTCTTTTTATTACTACAGAAGCATGGAAGATTAAGGCCAAATGCCCATTCATCAGTCTTAAATCAATATCTGTGTAAATTCATGATGCTTCCATGCTATTTCTGTATACCACTTGATATTACTGTTTTAACATATCAATATTACATGAATTATCTGACTTAAAATGTTATTAATTTAAATTACACCACACACAGTTTTAAAGAACCAGTACAGTCACTACCTGAGGGCTGGTCATCTCATAGTCAGAGTGTGTGACTGCAGAGTTGTAATAGCGGTTACTGTAGCGGTAGTTGCGGTTGTCATTGGAGGAACCACTAGAGCCACCTGGAGAAACAAATGAAAAGAGAGCTTTATCAATCTATGTTGAAAGATGTGTGATTGATTCCCAAGTTGATTATGATTCATTCAGTTCACTTCAAGTTAACCCTGTACAAAAAACAGTCACAGCAGTCAGCAGCAATATGTAAATGAGCCCACACCAGAAGACAAAATTAAAGGTGATGATATTAGGTGACTCTCTATAATAAATACATCTTTTAAAAAAATAAATCAATTTATCCCATTTTTCCCCCACTCGAATTCCTCCAGTTACCTACTGATGGGACAGTCGCTCTGATACCCCTCTAGAACGTTGACATAAAGGAGGAAGCCATAGCTTCCTCAAGTCACGTGACAACAAGCCCTTGCTTTTTTGCACATTCCAGTCTCGCAGGGAAAGCACAGTGCTTTGCCATCGGAGGAGACGAAGCAGATTACTTTCCTTTCACTTAAGCGAGAGCACTCAGATGACCCAGAGGGGGACAATAGTGAACCCAGAATATTTTATCCAACCTAAACCCTATACCCATGTGAGGCTTAGCCAATTATACCCCACAAACTTTGGACCTCTGGCCATGGTTGGAAATGGCTCAGCCGGGATTCAAACACTCAACTGCATGACGCATAGATACACTGAACATAGGTGCCTTAACCCCCCTCTTTAACCCCCCTTCAAAACCAGTGTTCCTCCTTATCAAGGATGTGAACATCATCATCCTTGAATGAGTGGCCATTAGCTTGTAGATGGGTATAGAGCATAGAGTTCTGGCCTGACGTGTTGGCTCTCCTGTGTTGTACCATCCTTTTGGCCAGTGTCTGTTCCGTCATCCTGATGTACAAGTCACCGCAGTACTCCTGGCAGTTAATCATATACTCTACATTCATCTGTTTGTGTCAGGGGACCCGATCCTTGGGGTGGACCTACTTTTGACAAAGTCTGTTCAGAAGTTTGAAAGTAACTGAGATGCGATGTTTGGAAAATACGCGTCTCAACTGTTCTATGCACTTAACTCATGCTATTGTATAATAGGAGTGAGCATAACCTCAGCATGGCACTAAGGGATCGTTTAGGGGATCAGTCTCTTGCTCAAAGATACCTCGATACAGTATCTTCAAGGGCCAGGGATTGTACCGTCAAACTCAGATTACTATAAGACCATCCTATTTCTCTGAGCTATGCCAGAGAGACAAAGGGAAGAAAAAGAGAGAGCAAGAACATGGCTCTGGCACAAAAAGACACCAGTCTGTGTATGTAAATATATAAAGTCTGTGTTGATCACCTAGAATGTATCTCAAACATTCCCCCTGCCATAGACAGTACAGACCTACAGTCTGAGGATGAGAAAGTCAGATATGGTAACAAGACCATTATGTGTGGCAGAAAGTGGAAGTCTCAGGAATCAGTGAGGGAAGCCAAAGCATACTGGAAACATCAGGAAATTGTTGGATTAGTCTGCAAAGGATGGATGGGCAAAAGCAAGAGAGGACTCGTGGCTCAGAGAGACTGAAAGGCAGCGGAAGAAGACTCCTGTATAAAAATAGCATGGCTTGTCTGCCAGGGACAGTGACAGACATTGGGACCAGGCACTCAAACAATTGCTGTTCCTGAAGGGTCACTGAAGGATTGCTGAAGGGTAGCGACCGGTGCAAGTTGTCCTTCCTTTTGAACACTGTGGCTGACCTCTTGTCAACTACAGATAACCTCAAGATATGGGGGTAAGATGACAACCCATCATGCAAGCAGTATGGAGCAACCCTTTGCACCTGAATCCCATTTTGACTGGATGTCACAAAGCACTGTGAGAAGGCTGATACATGTGGAGGCATGACAATGTGCTCACAGAAATTACCAAGGACCTCAAGGGGGTCAAAGGCAATAAACACCAGATGTTACCACTCAAAGTCATCAATTTACAAAGGGAAGGAGATGAGTCTCCTTGGGCAGGATCAAGTGCCCAAAGAGCCCACTAACCAAGTCCATTTTGCATCAAGCTTCCATCTAGGAGATGCAATTTGATCTGAAGGAGAGATTTGTCTTTCCAGAAGAGGTGGCAGTAATCTCACTCTGACCAGACAAGGCTCTTCTATCAAGGAGCACAAAAATCATCTTATTAGTTGAACTTACAGTACCATGGGAGGACAGGCAAGCCATCTCTCAGTAATAGAAGAAAGGAAAATACCAGGTTTTGATTGTTGAAGAATTTTTATAAGATGGTCCAGAACCTTATTTCCCATCAAAGTCCGCAGCCATGGCTTCCCAGCAACATCAGAGTGCTATTTCATACCACTGGATTCAATCATTGAGGAGATACACATAGTAACTGAAAGTTTCTGAAGATGGTTGTCATTGGTGAGAGCCCAAAGTTGGAACTCTTCAAGAGGTAAAAATTAATTTGGAGGTTGCTGTTCAATGGGTGGCATAGCTCAGTGTGTAGAACGGCCGTCTGGCAATCAGAAGGTTGCAGGTTCGATTCCCGGTCCGGCATACAGCATGTCGAGGTGTCCTTGAGCAAGACACTTAACCCCTAACTGCTCCCCGAGCGCCATATGTCGGCAGCTCACTGCTCCTATACAATAGGTTGGGTCAAAAATGCAGAGAAATCCAAATTTCCCCTTGTGGGACTGATAAGGGAATCCTTTTTTCCACTGAAGAGAGGCATAGAGATTAAGGGGGCAAAATGCTTGTGACCCTGAGTTGCCTGTTGAAGATGCAAAAGGGTTTCATCACAACACAAGTGGCTCTAACCACTTTGCCACCGAGGACTACCATCAAGAGGAATAACTTGCAATTATACTAGCTCCTGCAATTTCTGCTTGTAGCAAAGTATCTTTTACATTTATTTCACTAATCTTATGCATTATTGCCATAATGCCAAGCATCTTCAGGACATCCCACCAGCTGGATAGCATGCACCCGCATCTTTCTTTTGATGCAATCTTCAGGGAACTCATATGGAATTAGGACACCTCTTTTCCTCCCCTAAAAGTGGGTAACTTAAGAGTCCTTTGCTAGGTAAGGGATATTTTCTTATTTGAAAAGTTAGGAAGGAAAATTGTGTCACTCATTAGATTTTGGACTTCGAGATGCATATATTTGTGTGACAATTTGTGTTTATATTTTAATTTACTTCCAGGATTTTCATTATCTGGATTGGAAATATTCCTGAAGTACAAACATACCACTGCTAAACAATTTCACAGGAAAAATAGAAGCAACATACTGTGTTGCATCTAAAGATTATTAGAAGAAAGGTGTAGGAATTGTGTCTCGTAGTGGGTGTTATTTAGATGATTTATACCAGAGCTTGAGACAGAGCTAGTAGTCGAAGTTGAATGGGAGTGGTCCATGGCAGGAGAGGTGGATGTAGAGGAACTAGTGTTGGTTCCTTCATCTGTTGTCTTTTTGAAGAAGTTGTGCTGCAAGGCGTAAAATGGTGTGATGCGGCTCTTAGGATCATAGTCCAGCATGCGTAGGATTAGGTCTGGAGGATGCAATAAGAGAAAGATAAAACATAACCTATTAAAAAAGATTACCCATGAAATTAAAGTCAGTAGTTCATGCATTTCATTTTGTGTGACCCTGCCTCTCTCTTAGGCAGACACTCATTTACCTTTAAATTTTAGGTAGTCACAAGGGGCATGTCCTGGTTCTCCTGCCCTTCGGCCGCCTGGACCCCCAGTCTCGACCCCCAAAATTTCATGTAGACGCCTTGTAGCAGGGGGTTTATACTCCTGCAAATAATACATTTGCAAGCAGAAATATCATTACATTGGGTGGCTGAACATGAGAAAGACAGGACATCTGACTCTGTGCTATAAAGCAAAGTCAGTAATAAAGCGGATTTCCGCAACCAAAATATCTAAAAACTTTACAGTGCCATTTATTCTGCTGTGTTGCAAAGTCAATGTGTGTGTGTGTATATATATATATATATA
>OMLC01037719.1:0-15123 GCA_900302585.1 Regalecus glesne
CCCTGTTTAGGTTGTGTGCGTCTTTCTCAAGCTCAGGTCCTCTACCCAAGTTTGCAGCTCTACCAAGAATCTCAACTGTTCCTAGCACCGCACTCTTCGGGACAGATTTCAGATGTTGTTCCTAGAATCTGCTGTTGCCACATTTCCAGCTTTGGGGGGGGGTGTCACAGCCCTAAGTGCTGGTGTTACCACTGGTACGACTGTGGATTGCACCTTCTATTTCTTCCTTCGGCCCTTTGCATCTCTCTGGCTGCTCATGCTTTCCTTCTGATATTTCAGTTGCTCGGGATTGCCAATTGATCACTCCTGTGGTTTCTGCTCCTTATTGACCATCAACCATCCCAATGTCAGGTTGGTTAGCCAGCGCCTGCTAGTCCGTCTAGAACTTTAAATCCCACAGGATCTAAGAGCTGCCATTCTCAACTGCTTTTGTTGGTGTCTTGGGGACTTCCAGTCTGTACTCAGTACAGACGCTCCTATACACCATCTCAACCACTTGGCTCTGCCTCTGTAAGTGTAAGCTCTCCCCACAAGCATTGTGCACCCGGCTACTAAGAGCTGAGCTGTTTCAGTGGCAGCTTTACACAGTCTGCATTTTGGGTCTTGTCTGGTGTAGTAGAACCCTGTGTCCATTCATAATAATGAATAATAAGGGATGCCCTTATCAGTCTCAAAAGGGGCAAATTTGGATTTCTCTGCATTTTAACCCATCCTATAGTATAGGAGCAGTGAGCTTCCACCATATGGAACAGTTATAGGTTTAGCGTCTTGTTCAAGGACACCTCAACATGCTGTCTGCAGGACCAGGGATTGAACCTACAACCTTCCGATTGCTGGAGGACCACTCTACCCACTGATTTATGCCGCCCTGAGCAAGGCATATCTTGTACCAAGTGCCTGTTCTTGTTCTGGTATGATCAAAACTCTGTCCTGTCATTCCTTCCAGTCTTTTCTACCTACAACAAAGATTTTTATGTATATGTGGCGGTGTGTGTATGTGTGTGTGGGGGGGGGGGTCCTACACCTGCCCAATTGGTTTGGAGCAGGGTAAATCTGTGTCAATACCCCAATACAAAAGTACAATATATTTTCTGTATTACAATCTGCAAATTGCAGCGCATTTTCATTAAAAAAACTTTACTTCTCCAATATAGGCCACTCTCCAAATTGAAATCAGCAGCTCAACCAAAGTTAAGAAGAAACAAATTAAATTAAGATCTCTACCCAGATGGGCCATGTAAGATTGACATAATAAACTTTCATGAAATGTGAACTTAAACGATTGTCTGATATATTAATCAATGCCTCGAGAAAGTAATATACCGACATATAACAGAATTATCGCAGCAATCTTTGAATGAGTATTAATGATCAACTTTCCATCAGGGATACAAGCCGGAAAACCATTGATTTCTTTTGCAATGTCATTGAAAGTTGAAGACAATGCATAATGAACTATTCACCCAGAAAGGAACATTTCCTCATCTCTTCACTCTTGAGCCAGCGGAAAACCAAGTGAGGTGTTTTTGTCTACACAACACATAGGGACATAACAAGTATAACTCTGTAGCAGCCTCCTACAAATCAACAGAAATCAATAGAAACTGATTTTTAATAGAGCCAAAGAAGCCATAAAATTAAGCAGTTTGTGCAGCAAAAGTCAACCCTTCCAAAGCCAAATGGCCATTCCAAATGGAAAAGACATTCACAACCAACAACATGTTGGGCCACTAGCAGTGTCTTAAAACAGCGTCAATGCTCCTTGTAATGGGTTCTTTCAAGACTCTGAATTCTACTGAAGGGATGGAACAACTTTTTTCAAAAAGATATTCCCTCAATTGGTGTTTTGATGATGGTAGTAGAGAATGCTGGTTTATATTTCAGTTCAAAATATCTTAGCTGTTCAATTGGATCAAGATCTGGTGACGGTGAAGGCTATTGGATATAATTTTTGGATCCAAGTGGCATCACTCGCTGCAAGGGTCAATATTTCAGCTGTTTCCTTTGATTTGCTACCCCTCTCTGAGTATGTGCGCACGCATGCACACACACATCAGAGCCACACCACAAGCTTTTTCCCCTGAAATGAAAAAAATCATCCATCCATCAACTGCTTACCCTAAGTCAGGTTGCGGGGAACTGGAACCTATCCCAGTGCTCATTGCGCGAAAAGTGGGGAAGACCCTGGACATGTTCCCAATCCATCTCAGGACAGAGCACTTGGGGGAACAGTGTCTGCTCAAGGACACTTTGACAGACTTCTCCCTAGGTGCAGGAATCAAACCCCAGATGACCAATCTACCTACCCACTGAGCTATGCTGCCCCTGAAAGCATCTTGTAAAATTGAAAATCTATTGTGACAATAAACTGATATGACAACTAAATTCACAAAACCAATACCATTTCTTGCCCAAAGGAAGACAAGCGTTTACATTGTCGGTTGTCTCATCTTAACTTCACTGTGACAGTGTTGTTTATTCCCCATTTCAGATCAAATCTGAACATATCTTTATATCCCAATGCATGATCCATCTAAAATACTCCTTGCTTGTCCGAAAATCACCCCCATTAATTTTTTATCTTTATCGGTAGTTAGCAGCAACCAATGGGCAGCCCTCCGAAAATAGCTAGAGATGATTAGAGGGCACACAATGTAGCATGGAGGATGAAATGTAGAATCACACCGATACAGATTACCACTCGGAGTACAACAGCTAAAAACTGCAGAGCAAATGTACCAAGTCCATCAGAAGTCAAGTGCTGAGTCTTTTTTTAATCAGCAGCTTTGTCCCGCCCGACATTTACTTACGAAAACAAAGGTATTTTTAACAGGAGGGTAGCAATCAAGTACACCTAAGAGGAGGGCTAGGGCTTTGAGAGTCAGTATCAGAGTCGCACCGCATCCTCTATTGAGCCAGCAATAGAAATGTTAACATCTCCCATCTGGACAGGCTCTTTACAGAATCCTCTCTTGAGAGCTTAGGCTCCAAAAGATCTCATTCCTAAGAGACTGGTACTAGGGAGCAGACAAAAGACAGACAGCTGGGTGGATGAGGAGGAGGGCGTGGGACTGGGATGAAGAAAGTGACCCGTTTGGTGACCTAGTCCAGCTGGCCTCCACGGGTACATGTCCATGACTTAGTTTGGGACCTTGGGTTCCAATGACCAGACATAGACAGGACCCTCTTTACCCAGGCATCAGGGGCCCTGGTGGTTGGTGCACTGAATGCTTTGTACCTCTCATCAAGTCTTGCACACTTAAGTTTACCACAAGAAACTGACAGTCAGGAAACGGTGAATATCTAGATCACACACAACTGGAATGCAAATGAAAAGATTGGGACAAATGGACTCTTGTTTTTTCAGAGAAACAAACAGCCATCATCATCATCGATCCAAAGAGATGACAATATTTTGGCAAGACTCCTGGTCAGGGTGAAGTTAGAGACTGTGAGAACCACCAAGTTCTCCTAAATTTTTGTGATGCCCGACTCTCAGTACCAACCCACCTCCGAACAGAAACTGAGACATCTGATCTCATACACACAGCACTGAAAATAAAACCTAAACTGCAATAAAAAGTTTCTCTCCACAGCTGATTAGATCGTCATCTTTTTCCCTACCGGAAGCTAAGTGACAATCCTCAGAGCTAGAGTGTAAGCTGGGGGCAGACAGCTTAACAATGCTGGCAGATGTGCTGTGGATGTGTAGCATGGAGGTAGCCTGAATACAGAAAGGGTTAAGGGGATTTGTGCTCTTCTGTAAAACCCACTGGCAGTAATGCTGTGCAGATGTGGTCAACGCTGTAAACACTTTCCACCCTGCTGTCCGCTGAGAAAGATGAGCGGAGAATCCGCCTCTTACTCCATCAAGGGATCCTGAGACAAAGATCCAGAGCATATTAATATTTGAACAACTTGAGGACAAGAAGCTTATTTTTAAAATTTATTTTGTTAATTTAATTTAATCAATTTAGAAATGAGTAACTGAAAGCCTTTATGTTAAATAATACATTTAACATATTGGCTTCAGACTGACAATAGTTACACAAGACTTCATTTTATGCTTTAATTTTTTTACTGGCCAAACAAAATAACTGGAAAAACCCTACACTACACTTTGGGCACAAAGTCATTTATCATACAGAAGTTAATGAAAACACATTCATGGAAAGAGTTTGGTGTCTTTATCTTCAATTAAATAATATTTCCCTCTTTGATGATGAGCACAACTGTACTTCTATTTTCATATGAGCCATCACTTCAAAGGCTACTAACTCTCTCTAGAATGAAATTGGTTGTTCGAAAGAAGAGTAAATTCAAGGCCAGTGGTTCTCAACTGGTCTTGGCTTGGAAGCCACATCTTCCCATGATCAAGTCACGACCCACTTCTATAAAATTCAAAATGAGAAAATTTCTCTATAATGGACGAGTAAACCAAAATTGTCCTCATTACCTTTATAAACATAAAAAATATATCATCCCTTCATTCTGTGGTAGAGCACACACATCAGGAATTGACAAGCCAGGCATTGTGGGTTTGATCCCACCATGAGGTGTCAAGCAGGGGCATCCAGCCTTAATCCCCCATGCTCCATCTAGGTCCATGTCCACCCCCACAACGTGAGGACTAATTATGACATAAAACAGAGCTGTTCTAAGAGCACATTACTTTACCAATAACAAATTGATCCTGATTAATAAACATAAATATGACCATCAGAACTGTATGCTGCTGATCCAGGTGAATAGGATTAAAATGATCATAATTACATATGTCCTTTACTTCTGATACGAGTTTCAAAGTCAGAGTTGATCATGCTTGGTGTCTAACCTGCTTCCCTGCTTTAATATGCATCAAAGCACATAATGTACGCAGGCCCTCAAAAATATACTTATCCAAAACAAAAAATAACGGACTCAATCCTTCATAACTTTTTCAATACATTTGTGAGTTAAGTACATTCGTTCTTAAAATCGGGATAGATTGATTTGTCTATTGATGACCACTTCAACCAAACAATATATGAAGATGCATCGATAACAAGCGTAAATGTCTCCTCTTTCAGTGCACTCTGGAAAAACTGAATGCCTCCTCATAATAAGTGCTGACGGTCTAAATTGCCAGCCATCGAAACTAACTTCATACAAATTATAACTGAGGTGCTCTTAGAACAATGGTCTGATGACAATAATAAAGATTGTGGGAAAATGCATTACTGTGGGTGGAAATACAAAGAAGGAAAGCTCTATGCACTCACCTAAGATAAGGAGGCACACACTTGGGAGTAAACATTTTGTTGAGAAATACTTAATCGTGGGCATAACCAAACAAATGGATTCAGAAGAAGTCCTCGCTCTGCTACTAGATTCTGACGGTTTGGCAGCGTGAGATGAGATGGCATGAGATGGCTTCATTAGAGTTGAACGGACAGTCCGTGCAGGACCAGGTAGGCTATGTTCACATACAATTCTAACAGAGACAGCACCAACTGATAATGTCAAAACAGAAATTTCCAGTAAGATCAACAGCTTTCTTTGTTTATTTAACATGGACATGGTGACACACCTCAGGGACTGTACTATGACCAAGGCACACAGACTCTATGGCTGTCTATAAATGGATGGAATGCTTTCATTGGAAATGCAGCTCATGGGTCCATTTGTAGTCCATGAGCTGTAATTCCAACAAATGGATTTCATCCATTCATAGACAGTCATAGAGGCTATGCAAGGCTTGGTCATAGTATACAGTCCCTGACGTGTGTAAGCATCTCCATGGGGGCAGAAACCTAAATATTGAGAGCTGCAAATCAAATTTTGATTCAGAGAAACAATGTCAAGGAATAGCTTCAGAGAAATCATGAAATTTCTCGGGTTTGACTCAAGAAAAGCGAGGCTTGAGCATCTGTTAGCTGATACATTATCATATAAACCTATTTTCTACAACATAAATGTGTTGAAACCAATGTGGTTTTATTTTTTTGCTTTGAAAAAACAACAGTATTCATGGATTAGTTCTTAAAAGCATAGCGTTAAATATTCTTGCATTAAAAGTAGGCAGATATTATTTGACTACAAACATTTGTTGTAAATGCGAACCCCTACTGGTGGACGCATGTTCACGTTTGTCTGGGTGTTTGTGTTAAAGGGTTGGCTTTTCTAATATCAAAACAGGAGGTTTTTTTTCTGACCACACTTTGCAACCCATTAGGAATGAGCCCAGGACACATCTTTTGGTCACGATCCACCAGTTGAGAAACGCTGCTCTAGTCCATCAACATCTTTAAACATGGGTAACCGCAAACGTGATCAACAACTCAATAACAGTCCTGATCTTATCTATTTAAAGGCCCAATGTGTGTCTTCAGTTATGTATTTTAATACATAACTGTGTATGTATTTTAATACATAACTGAAGAGTTTGAATTATAGTTTCAAACTAAGCATTGCCACTGTAACTAACCATTGTAAGAAAACCATAAAAAACCAAAAACTCTGATTCATCCATTTACAATTAGCCCTTATACTAAAGAGACCTACCAATAAATTTGAAGGTGACAGCAAGTTCTAACACCATTTCTGATAGCAGGGTAATCCAACATGAATTGAGAATTGTACTTTTAACATTGCTTCTTTTTTCCCCAGAGCTGTAGCCTTTACCATCTCTCAACCTAACATAGCTGTTTGGGACTGAGGTATGTGCCATCTTATTTAATATAGACAGAAGATGCTGCCTCATATTTATCTTGTTAGTTTATTTTATTTTTCTTATCTCTATTATTGATTTTGTTTTTTTAAATCTTGTTTTTCTATTGTTGTTAGCTTCTGGGTACCCAAACATAATTATGTTGTATGCCTACAATGACAATAGGGTGTCTCAATCTCAATCTACTAGGCTCTAGGATACAAAAAGGAGGGCCGCTTGCCGGGAGCTCCATACTTATTTTGAATCTACTAAAACTGAAAAGAGATCCATCCATCGTCAACCCCTTATCCGAAATCGGGTCGCGGGGGAACTGGAGTCTATCTCTGTTCTAATTGGGTGAAAGGCGGGGTACACCCTGTATAGTCGCCAGTCTTTCCCAGGGCAGAGAAGTTGGGAAATAGTGTCTTGTTCAAGGACACCTCGACACACTTCTCTGCAGGACCGGGGATCAAACCTGCAACCTTCCAATTGCCAGGTGACCACTCTACCCACTGAGCCATGTCGCCCCTACTGAAAAGAGATGATCGATGAAAATGCTACTGCATCCTACCAAGATGTATGCTACAAATGACTCATGGTTTCCTCCAGCCACTTTACTTCAACCTTACATTTATCACTATTTCCATGTCTTTTGCGCCATTTAAAGCTTTTAAGCAATAGTGACTTTCTGTATGACCCCTATGACTCAATGAAATTGTCATGTCAAGCCAAATCAAGCAGGGCTACATTTCAGGGGGGGGTGAATGTGATTTATTCCCCCCCAAGCAAATGATCTAAAATGGCCAGTGACAAGCGGAAGCAGCTAAAAGCACGCTCTGGGTCTTTAGAAGACAGCAGATACAGGGTATGTTCAAGTGAGAATGTTCTAGATTACATCAGCGCTTCATACTGATTATAAACTGGCCACACTTCCACTCATGCCACGTTCAGTAAACTCTCAAAGCCAAAACAGCAACCAAAAAGACAATTCAACTAAAACATAGCTTGTAGCTATGATTGTAAGCAGATGGGTTGAGTTCTCTCCAGGCTCCTGCCTCTCATCTAATTTGACACTTGTGGTTTTTTTTCTTAATGCCAGCACAGAGGAAAAATACGTATATTGTTGCCACTAAAACAATGCAGAGGGCCAGAGCTCCACCTCTGAGGGGAAGCACAACCCAGTTACATACTGTGACAACAATCTGCTGCAGGTTGGAGCAGGACACTGCGCTCAGCCTGCAGAGACATGACAGAGCTGATGCCAATCACAGAGTGAGAGAAAGATTGGTGGTAGAATGAATTAGCTCTATGGGGGTAGAGCTCTGAAGTGGGTTGGAAAGAGAAAGATGTCAGAAGTGGAAAGCAAAGAAAAATCAGGAAGTCGAAACAGTCAACACTGCAGGCAAAAAACCACTAATCTGACATTTGGAAAACCAATGGACATAAAAGGCCATATGTATCATCTTTTCCCCAAAAATAAAATTACACAAAAAGTGTTGGGCATGCATTACAATCTTTATCAAATATATAATTTACCAGCTTAGTGCCACAGCTCAAATATTGATCCTTAGTTTACAGAGATCAGATGAACTATAGGTAGTATACTTGCATTACAACCAACGTGAACTATAGCGCAAGATCTGATTTATCCCTTAGACATTATCAAAATTTATCAAAAGATATAATCAATACATAAACCCAGTCCTTGTGCCACATGGCTGTCTCAGAAACACAACCACTCCGAGAACACTGTCTGTAGGTTCATCAGCCAGTATGTCTTCTGCAGTCAACAATAAGGGGAGGGTGTGGCCCTAATTCACTTTTACAAGCTGTCGTAGTTGAATGAACTTGGCTGTGTCTGAATATTGTCTCAGCGGTGCTACAGGTGGGAGAGGAGCCAGGGTGACTGGCATACAGTTGAACTGACATTCACAACACAAACAGAGGACAGGGATGACAGGGAGTGGGGAAGGAAGGGAGGGGAGGAGAAAGGGGCGAGGAGGGGCTTGTCAAAGCAAATCATTTTCCCCCTTTATTTTTTTTATTGCAGAGTTGTAATGTATTCCCTTGTAAAGGCCATCTACTAATTACACAGAGATTGGTATGAGGTATCTAAATTGAAACATGGGAGCCTACACTCCTGCATATATTCAGCACAAATCAGACTTTGATCACAGCTCTGCAACATGTTCAGCTGGAGATATCACATGTTAGTGGTGCCACATCGCTACAACTAGAAACAACATAGACAGCAGGATGACTGCTGTGGGGCATAACCTTTGAACCAAAAGGCTATCTGTCAAACTCCTTTTGTAGATGCACCTTCCCTGGGGATAATGTGGCAGCCGTGTCCCTAATGACCCTTCAAACAGATTCAGGGCAGGCCAAACACATCTAGAAACAGCACTCAGAGCAAAAACCACTGACAAAACCCAACACACACACACACACACAAATTACTGTAACAGAAAAAGCTTGTCAGAGTAAGAGGAGGCGCGGACACAAATTAGTGTCCGTTTCTCGTTAAGGGATTGCTCACCTTCTCCAGTTATTATCCGGTGGTGGGGACAGGTACACTGGTCCATATGGGGAACTCTCCATGTGAAGCTCAGTTAAGGGAAACCAATGATAAATACTGAAATATCACTAAGTTGATAAGAAAACATGTTTAATTTGTTCATTATATTTCCTGTTTATTAAAGGGAAGCCATGAAGAAGGACATCTTGATGCATGCTCGAGAAGGCCAGGAAGAAGGACACAGAGTGGAGGACACACGATCGATAGTGAGGTCGATAGTGAGGGCTAGTCGTCATGTGACTTGGAGGAGACGCATGCTACAGCTTCCTCCTTCCTGTCGATGTTCTAGAGGGGCAACTCGGGGAATTTGGGTGGGGAAAAAAAGGGGGATAAAAATTTCTAAAATCTAAATTGAAAAGTACAAGCTATAAAAACAGCTTCAGTTATAACCGTATGCCATAAAGCATGAGAATACACTTTTTTAAGAAAAAGAAAAAAAAGGGGGGCACTTATGAAAGCATGTTCTCATCTCAAGTCCTGCAGCACTGGATAGCAAGTGTCAACAATAGAACTGCCTTGTTCAAAGACTTGAAACAATGCAAGCATTATGGCTTCATACTGAATGCCTAAGCAGAGTTCCTGGGATTGTCTCTAGAGAGCAGGACTTCAGAGGGGGCTGCTGCATCTTGCCGACTATCTTTGAGTGTGTGGAAATCTGGGTCTTCTCCGGACAGTGGCTCTTCTATTCTTATAATCAGCATATATCAGTATGGGCATGGCTGCATGAACTGTTTTGGTGGAGCGTGGTTTGTCTTGAACCCTCATGTCATTGGTCACCTCAGAAATCAAAGGATAAACCACTTTTTTTGAATACACACATGCACAGAGGAGGGAAGGCTTATGATTGGCTACTCCAAGCCTTTCTACAGAGTATGAACCAGTGACTCAACCTGTTGGACAGGATTCCTCTAACAATACAATCAACTATCATGGCAGGATGAAACTCCTGTTACCCACAGGTACCATGCACATGACGGCAAGTCTGCCTTAACACAATCTAGTCTGTGACAGGCAAAATATACAATATTGTAGAGGATGTTGAACTATGGAAGAACTCTGAATTAAATCCAAAATGGCCCTTCATGCCTGGTTATATGGGTTATTTGTGGTCATCTGTGATAACTACATGCAAAATGATTTTTTCAGATCAATGCAAGATCACAAGTAGGAAAGGAAACTAGGACATCAGGCGGATTAATTTCCAACAGTGAAATTATTCAAACCGAAATACTTCAATCTAGGGTTGCATGATGACACAGTGGCAAGCACCGTTGCCTCACAGCAAGAAGGTCCTGGGTTCCAATCTTGTCCTAGGTCCTTTCTGTTTGGATTTGGATGTTCTCCCTGTGACTGTGTGGGGTTTCCTCTGGGTACTTCGGTTTCCTCCCACCATTAGACAGACTAGCATGTTAGGTTTAATAGTCATGTCTGTGCCCCTGACCAAGGCAATTAGAAATAAAACTAGAGTTGGTCTCTGGGTGCTGTAGCTGCTTACTGCTCCTCTATAATAGGAATGCTGGGAACAAATATCATTGTATGTATGTACAATGACAAATCAATGAGGCTTTTTTTTCTCTAGTGGTAGCAATATTCTGGTCAGTATATATGTGGAAGGCTGACATTTCTCTGGCTATGATTATTGTAAACATGTAGATTATAATCAAAATCCAGAGCTGAAAGTCTAGACTATACAATTAATACATAAAACTGTTTTTCACCGCTGAATCACTTTGACCATGATCAGTTTGGAACAGAAAAGGTAACTCCAATCACAAGACACTGAAACTGGCCCTCTTCCGATTGTTTTCATAAAGGCAGCTGTCTAATTTTGGCAGATTTAGTTTGGCTCATTTGTCGGAAAAAAAGCTTCCACAGAGACATATGGTGCAATGAAAAAAGTTGGAATAAGGACATTATTAGGCTGGCCTCCTCTGTGTGATTACCATATGCTGAACAACTATGAAGAGAAACGCACACAAACTATGAACCCCTTTGTCACACATGCGTGCACATGGATGGGCAAACCCATTTTTGCTGAAATAAAAGCCTCAATTCTTAGTGAGGACAAGGGCAGCCTACAAGCGCAGTGGCCCATTTTTTTGCTAACCACCTCCTATGTACTAACCACTTCCTGTACAAAAAAGTGAGGGGTAAGATATCAAAGTGGCATTGTGTAATATTTCTGCTGATTTATTTCAGTCTGGAGTGTGTACACAACAAATTGAGGCCTCTGGTGCTTCAATAAACCACTTGATTCCACCACCGTCACCACAAATGGCTTGCTGTGACACATACAGGTAGTACTTTGAACAGTAAATGGGATGCGATCTTTACTTAGTGCACAGGAAATTACCCACACTAAGGCATGATAGGAATGCATGATTTTCTGATGCTTTGTTACTTTTCTCCATAACGTATATGCAGCACCGATTAAAAAAGCTTATTTTGCCTTGTTAGGGGTTGCAGCAAAATCTGTGCTGTCAAAACATAACATCTAAGACCCCACATTCATTTTTAATATGCCTTGTAGTGAATATCATTCCCTTGTGCGCAAAGAAATGATCACATCTCATTTACTGGTATTCCGACAATATATACTAAGCATCTCACTTCAGACTATTCTTGATGATAGCAGTAAACTTAAATGGTATATTGAAAAGCCAGAGGTCTCCATTTATTGTTATACAGAATGCAGGGACACTGCTTTTGTAACCAAAATGAGCAGACAGAACTCGATGCTGCTGACAGCATCCGTGACTACAGCTGGCCTGTTCTTCATTCTCCCACTATTTTATAATTCATAGATTCAATGACGAACTACAGAGATGGGCTCCAATGCCCCACAAAATCTTCAGTAAATTGAATTGACAAGCTGCCAAATCTTTAAGATGGTTAAGTGTGTTTAGATTTGTGCCGTGGAAACTTGTGTACTTTCCTCATCAGCAGAGTGAAACTCAATTTATACGGTCTATGTATTCCCCATGGCCTAAGACATGTCAGCTAAATCAGGGTCTAAAAGCTCTCTCCCGAAGTTGGAAACCAAACGTATAGTATTTTTGTACTACAGCTGGTTTTACTGACAATGAAATGTGTGGGAATTTTGCTGGACATCAGCATCACCAATAATTTTGTAGATAGCTTTATTTTACAGCTGTGCTGTCATTTTTAAACAAGATGAATATATCTATCTTTATAATCTTAAACAGAATGTTGGATCATTAGTTCTTATTATCTTAGGAATGACTGGAGTTTTCTGAAATCTATCAAATTTATAAGTCAATTCTTGTGTGTGTGGGGGTGTTTCCCCCCAAATTTATTCTTTTTCTAAAGGAAACTTACTGAAGGCCCAATGATATTCTTTCCTATCTTATTTTGGTTGTTATTGCAACTGCTGACAGAAACCTGTATGTTTCCGGATGATGGTTGCTTTAGTTTCATACTAATGGCCAGAGTCTGTTGGATGGGGAACCATACTGCGCAATATTGCAATTGCAGACATTTGGAGAGCCCAACAGGGGCTTTGATGATTATCCAGGTAACTAAATCAATTTGCCTTGATATCTAGAGGTGCACTGATCAACTACACCATTCCAAAGGGTCAATTGGCATGATTTCGAACCTGATTGTAGTAATCTGGTTTGCAATAGTAGCATAAACAAGTAATTGGTGTTCTTTTTGTTGTTGCTATAACATCACAATTTTGCCCTTGTATTTTGAATCTGTACTTCAAGCAGCCGAACATTGTTTTTCTTCTACATGAGATGAAGACCCCCATGTTACACCCAGCGCAGCACAAGTGTCACTGCTAGTTTCTGGTAGACGCAGTTGTCATTTTCCCGGGCAGCGCCAACGTTGCTTGAATCGTAAATGTACAAATCGCATTGTTGACACATTGTTATCTTGAGGCAGCAGAAAGCAATTGTGCCATTGACAAACAAGCCCTGGTCTAAAGTCAATGATGCAGTGTTTCCTGCTATTTAAAGGGTGCATAATTCAGATAGCAAGATGCACCTATACAGGTGGATGCACAATGCGTGTACACTCTGCTTGTTACACACACAAGGATGTGCAATAGCGCATATACATGCAGACAATTATTAAAAAAATACAAAGTGAAATAAGATCAAATCACAATATTTAAAAAAATAGATGTCAAAATGTCTATCATATTTATACAAATTATCTAATCACAGTAATGAGGTATGAAATTGGCTAATTATTTGACCAATTGTGGCAATATGCATAGGTATTGGAATGGACCTGTCAGGTTGAGGGTGTCTGTAAAGATCCATCAAACAAAAGTGCCTATTTAAAACAGATCTCTGATAAGTCAAAAGTCCTGCAATGTAAGACCATCTAAGTTGAACAGAGAACTTTTGCGGATCAGTATGTGAGTTGTTACATCACATACTGAAATAAGCCATGGATCGTAAATGCCATTTGATTCATCCTGAATGAAAGTAAATGTGCCTATTATTAGTCAAGACCATTGTTGAGTCTAAAAAGTTCAATTACAAAAAACAAATATGCAATTACACTAAGAGTTTCAAGGGGGCTCTTTGTGGAGTGTTTTTCCCCTTCCTCCCCTTTTATCAATAGTTGACATGTTCTATTCAGTAAATATATATCCAGATAACCGATTAAAACTTTTTGTAACGTAGTCTATTATTTATTGTGCTTCTAGTCACAACAATGCTGTGGCATGGGCAGGCTTTTGCCTTCCATGCGCATCCTTAAATACATGTGGAACCAGGTGACCACTAATTTGAACCTGCCAGCAGCCAGGTTTTCCAGAGAAGTGATTACAGAGGCTTGCAAGATTTTCCTCACATCAACCTGTGCCTGTACAGTCACCCTAACATCTGTTGGAGTGAGTAATTGCAATGACTGGACTTATCACCTCTACCCACTGCCCAAAGGAGTACAGCCAATAATGCTCTATGTTCTACACGTCAACTTGGATTCTCAGCATTAGAAGTACATAAGAAGATATAGGTCCCCTTCGTCACCCAGCAGCCTCCTCATGGAGGGGATGTTTTAAAAATGCTGGTCAACAGGAAAAACACTTGACATGACAAGATTCATCCCTCTGCTGCCACTTCAGACCTAGAATCTCACAGCAACTATAAACACCCACATCTTTCTCAAGAGCAATTCCTGAGGGGGACAGCAAAAGTATTGCTGTAACTCTACTAACCAACAATCATCCTACCAGCAAAGGAACACTATATTGCATTACCAGCTTCTCTCATTGACTCAACTTCAAACAGCTGCAAATACTGGTGTTGTGGCTAGCTAGCACATGTCAGCCAACTGGTAGCTAACATAAAGAGAGACCTGTAAATCATTGCAGCAAAAATGAAGATTAGTGACAAATGTAAAATTATTTTACTGTATTTTTGTAAAAAAAAATGTATCCCCCTCTCTTCCACACCTGAATTCCCCAAGTTGCCTCCAAGTCACGATACGACTAGCCCTCACTATTTCACACATCATGATCTCGCGGGGAAAGCACAGTGCTTGGTCGTCGGAGAAAGAAGCAGAGTACTTTACCTTCACTTGACCCTGAGAACCCAGACGACCCAGAGGGGGACACTAGCAAATCCAGAATCCTTTATCCAACCTAACCCCTATACCCACATGTGCCTTAGCCAATTATACCCTACTAACTTTGGACCTATGGCCATGTTTGTAAATGGGGCAGCCAGGATTTGAAAATCCAACTGCATGACGCAGATATGCAGTGAACATAGTTGCCTTAACCCCCTACACCACCAGAGCCCCCCCCCCAAAAAAAATATTTTACTGTATTGAGTGGTAGAAGAACTAGTGTTAATTTTGCCAGCTGTTCTTTCTT
>OMLC01037720.1:8373-18790 GCA_900302585.1 Regalecus glesne
AATCACATCTCTACAAACAGATACCAAATGTATTAGAATCAGAATCATTCAGAAAGGAAAAATTATAATAAAAAATCATCATTTATTGCAAGTGACTATCAAAATGTGTGATTTGGTGAAGACATTTTTATTTCTAATCTGTCCAAATACAAACAAAGCATGTTCAACGAGGAATAAAAACACAGAGAGGAATAACTAAACTATTATACCATGGTGATAAAGTACTGGCATGAGGGTGACAGGTGGGTGGCACAATAAGAGAGAAATCCTTTCAACTAGACTAGCTAGCTATCCATGTTGCTGAAGTGTCCTTGATACTGAAGATATTGAATCCTGAGTAGCTCCAAGGGATACATGAGGTGGGGTTTTAGACTCTGACCCCTCCATGATATGGTGGAAGTAGAAAGATTTCTCTAAAATATCAAATAATTATGCTATGGAATGTTCTGGTGGACTGACATGCTATACCTACCCCTTGGACAAATGTCCCCACTGAAAGTGGCACTTTGTGAAATGTTGCGAAGACATGATGCCAAGTCGATGAGAATTTTCCTTGAATCTTTCCATGGCCTGGTTGCAACCTCCATCCAGCTATGATTTCTCACTGTAAAAGAACAAGAAATTGGGAGAGATGTTCATGTTAACGTCTTGGTTTTGAAGATACAAACTGATGTTATCCTAAACATAAATTCATTAAATGTTAATAAGAACAGGCTTACATCTGCTGTATTGCAACAATTATGTAACATCTATTTATTTCAATACTTTCTATAAATTACACATTACACATTACATGATTGAAAATAAAAGTTCTTGTTTAATGAGCTAATTGCCAGGTACAACATTTGGCCCATCCTTAAGTTGAATAACTCTGAGAAATTGTTGTCCTTTCAACAAAAGTGTTTCGTGCAAAATGAGAAAAAAACCATTCTTTACCACATTTATTTGACTCATTGAAGCAGGACAGATTGTGTGTCCAGATGCAGGGTTCTGGTTCTGTGATGTGAACACCAAATATTTCAAACAGAGAGGGGAAAAAAGAGGAGCTTGCACGGGGTGTGGGGCTGTCTGTACCTCCCAAACAGTAGAAACCAGGGAAGCAGAAACCTAAATTAAAAACGCAACAGGTGTTTTACAAGACTTCCACAGATACAGTACTTGCCACAAACTGAAATCTGTTGTCATGGATAAGCACTTCAACTGACCCAAAGGAATAATGTATTCAGATTGAAAGTTTTACATATGGAGTTTAGTACTGAGCAATATTTAATTGGTTGAATTATTGGCTGAGGAGGGCTGTGATAAACTCCCACCTGTGGGTTGTGAGGCTCCAGGACTGAGGCAGTATTTCCCCGGGGGGCAAGGATGACAGTGAGAGAGGGAGGAGGCTCCAGTCTCTGAGATGTAACTGCCTACAGGGCAGGGTTTAGGGGACCCACTTCCCTCGGGGCAGTAATGTCCCATAGGGCAAATGTCTCCATAAGTCTGGGAAACTGGAGAAGCCTCAATAGCACCAAGGGAGCAAAAATGGCCTATAAAGAACAATATAGTAGTAAAATGTCTTGGCACATGCTCAATAATCCAGGTATGGAAATCACAAAAAGAGGTGAATCAGTTCAACTGGATCAGAAGTTTATTTGGAAACATTTTGTCACTCACCAAGTGACTTCTTCAGTCTGAGCTGAAAACAAACACTTTCCCCCTTTTAAATAGTACAAATGGGGGATGTTTGTTTTTTGCTCAGACTGAAGAAGTCACCTGGTGAGTGACAAAACGTTTCCAAATAAACTTCTGATCCAGTTGAACTGATTCACCTCTTTTTTTGACTAGTTGTAAAATGTTTTAAAGCTGGTAATTTTATTGAAAATGTATAGTTGATTGCAAAGAATAAGAAGAAATTACAATTCAAAAAAATTAAGGGATTTTTTTTGGTTAGTTGCTATCTGTGATCCATTTGGAGTAGCAGACCTGAACTGCATGGTCCAGAAGGCCCTGTCAACGCAGTGCTGTTACAGAAGGTGCCAGATGGGCAGGGTGAGCAATCAGCCAGGGACCTTCTGCCAGTTGATGCACTGATATGGCCAACCGGACATGGATATGGCATTGATGTCCCTTCCATACAGTAGAAACCTATAAGGATTGATATATTAGTCAAACTGTAAGATCTTCCAAAAGTTAAACTCAGTTGATCTGTGTGCATGTGATTGCGTGTGTGTGCATGTGTGCGTGTGTGTGTGTGTGTTTACCTGGTGGACAGGTGTTGCAGGTTGACTCTCCAAATGAGGATTGGAAGGTGCCAGGTGTGCAGATAGTTGGTTCAGAGCTACCAAGTGGGCACGAATGACCAGGTGGGCAATGCCTTTCTATGATGTGGTCAGATATACACTGGCACTCAAACAAAGATCAAAACCTGATGTACAGCATTTTGTGAATTTTCCCCCTTACAATGAAATGAATAGTCTATACTTTTCATGGTAGGTTCATCTTAACAGTGAGCGAGATGATATAAAAAAGCTCCCTGAAAATCACAGTATATTAATTTTAAACATTTATTTGTGTTTTACTGAGGAAAATAAGTATTTCACCCCATACAAACCAGCAAGAATTTTGGCTCCCACAGACTGGTTATATAACCAGGAGACACACAGATTAGTCCTCTTATATATCACAAAAAAGATTTAAATCATTTCAACTGGATCAGAAGTTTATTCAGTGGCCAAATTCAAGAAACGTTTGACTGCTGTGCTTACCAACAAAGGTTTCTCCACCAAGTACTGAGTTGTGTTTTGCTATGGGGTGAAATACTTATTTTCCTCAATAAAATACAAATAAATGTTTAAAATTCATATACTGGATTTTCTGGGATTAAAGAAAATATTCCGTGTTAAAATGAACATACCATGAAAAGTATTGACTAATAATTTCATTGTAAAGGGGAAACTCACAAAATCAGCAGGGGGTGAAATACTTATTTCCCTAACTGTAAGTGACATTTATTAAATGTACAAAAAGCAGCTACTACTGAAACTACATTCTTATCCAAACTATTTTTGAGGGTAATTTACATCATTACCCTTCGGAATGCTGTGTGAACTTTTTTATTTTTTAAATATATTTTATCCCCTTTTACCTTCCCGAATTCCCCGAGTTATCTATTGCTAGATCTGTCGCGTTCCATGCCCCTCTAGAGCATCGACAGAAAGGAGGAAGCCGTAGCATGTGTCTTCTCCAAGTCACATGACAACTAGCCCTCACTATTTCACACATCACAGCCTTGCAGGGAAAGCACAGTGCTTGGCTGTTGGAGGAGAACGAAGCAATAATACTTCCCGTTCACTTGACCGCGAGCACCTGGCTAGCCCACACTAGCAAACCTAGAATACTTTATCCCACCTAACCCTTCTCCCCATGTGAGCGTAGCCAATTATGCCCCAATAACTATAGACCTCCAGCCGTGGTTGGAAATGGCACAGCTGGGATTCGAACACCCAACTTCATGACTCAGGGATGGGCTGAACATCGCCTTAACCCCCTACTATGTCAACTTTAACCAAGTAAACCATCATGACCAAGTAAGCACTGGCTACTAATACTTGGCACAGTGTGATAATGGAAGAAAAATCATGTCAGAAAATATTAAGTATAAAAACTATAATAGTTGAAGCTGAGCTGACCCCTGATTGTGTGTACCTGGCTGATTTCCAGTGATAGACCCTGGTGGGCAAAACCATCCTTGAGGACAGACAAGGTCAGCAGAAGTCTGACCCCATGAGGGGCAATAAAATCCAGGGGAACATGCGTCACAATCAGCCTCAAACTCAGCAGCAGACCTCCACAGGAAAGTGCCTGTGTGGAGGAGAAAGATTCCTAGATGAGTAAAACTGGGGGTATTTTTAAAGCTAAAGTCCATTTGCTTTGATCCAAATTAGCATTTGAGTTGCCACTTTGTTCTCTGTCTTGGTGTGTTTGTTTGGTTTTCACTTTCTCAGTCGCTACCTCTCACAGGCAGGGTGAAATGGAGGGAGAGGTGTGTCAGGGTCGATTTGTTGTCAAAAGGGTACCAGTAAGAGTAAAAAGGGAAGGTTTACAAGATAGTAGTGAGACCTGCTATGATTTATGGTTTGGAGACAGTAGCACTGATAAAATGACAGAGGGTGGAGCTGGAGGTGGCAGAGATGAAGATGCTAAGATTTGCATTAGGAGTGATGCAGAAGGACATGATTAAGAACGACTGATATTAAAAGGACAGCTCAACTTGGGCAGTTTGGAGAGAAAGTAAGAGTGTTAGATTAAGATGCTTGGGACATGTCCAGAGGGTAGGTGCTGGGTATATTAGAAGAAGGATGCCGAATATGGAGCTGCCAGGCAAAAAGAGGAACACAAAAGAGGAGGTTTATGGATATGGTGAGGGAGGACATGTTGGTGGCTTGTGTAACAGAGGAGGGTGCAGAGGACAAGAAGGGATGGAGACTGATGATCTGCTGTGGTGACCCCTAACAGCAACAGCCAAGAATAACAGTAGTACAGTCTTTACCTCTCAGAAAGAAACACAAGCACACACACACACGCACACACAAGCACACACAAGCACACACACACATTAACGATGGCTTTGCGTGACATAACAACATCAGCATGTAGGCCATATGTGATACTAAACTATTTACTCACTCAAAAAAGTAGCGATGATGTCATTTTTCAAGTCCTCCCATTGGGCTCCCACCTCATAAAGCCCCAGATATTACAACATGCTCTACCTCTGGGGGCATTATAACACCACCTATATAACCTATCAAAGCAGCATAGTAAAACAAGGAAGTTGCATACGTAGTGTAGATTCTTCATTTGAATGACAGCAGGCAAAAATAATTTCTGCTATCAAAAGCTTTATCTCGAGCTTGCCTAGTGACTGAGTTTCAAGAAAGAAGTATCAGAGGGCTTATCCTCTAGTACCTGGAGGACAGGGGTTTGGCTTTGTACTCCCACCAGGACAGAAGTGGCCTGCAGGACATACATCTCCATGAATCTGACCCAGAATTGAATCACCAGCGGGAGGGGCTGAAGGCATGGTATTTCCTGTAACTGAGACAGTGGACCTTCATCATATGTCATTACTCATTAGATAAGCATGTGAACTAAAAAGCCAGGGCTGTTTGTTTTATCTGTCCTTAAAGAAAACAATGGGAAGAGTGAGCACTAGAGAGTTTGAAGTGTGTTTTGAAGATTTTTTCCATATCTGATGTGCCACAAGACATAATTTGATCAACATCTACATCTCACTCTATGGCGCTCATGACAGATTCGCCGATGTGTACATACAACAAAAACTCAGTTTAAAGGCCCCCTGGAAAGAAAAAATAATTTCACTTTTTGTTACCAGTTTTATCTGCTCTTAATTTCATCTAATTTTTCACTTTCTTCTAGGAGCCAAAAATATATACATTTAATTTCGCTTTCAAGTTTATAAGATTACCAAGGCTCATTCATCAATTGTTTGTATATACCAATTTGTTCTTATACACCTGAGGAATTTTGCAGCTCTGACTTTTGTCTCAGAGGTCAGTGTAGAACCTAGGTAACCCCTGAATGCACACACCCATTGGCTAACACTGATGCCTTTGCAACCCTGGGTTGACTGCTTGTTGCAAGAGGTAGACAATAGATGTCAGGGGGACGGAATTACAAATAACCATCAGGCTTTACATCTGACTATCAGACAATCTCAATGATTGAAAAAATCTGTGGGTGTGTAAAAACAAATTTATATATACATACATACAATTGATGAATGAGCCCCAATAATTTTATCTTCCTGAAAGATACAATCTATTTTTAGCAATGTCATCCTACATTTGTGAGCATAAACTAATAAAAAATGTCGGATGAAAAGGAAAGAAAATCCACTTAATTTGGTCATTTTATTCTTACAATGCAATTTGTCTTCTGGATTCATCCCATCCTATCATATGGGAGAAGTGGGCAGTTGCAGCACCCAGGGAACAGTTAGAGGTTCAGTATCAGGCTCAAGGACACTTCAACATGTTTTCTGACAGAGCCAGGGATTGAACCAGAAACCCTCTGATTACTAGATGACCCGCTCTACCTCCAGAGCCATGCTGCTCAATGTACGAGTATCGGGAGATTAATAGAAGACAAGTAATTTTCTATACCACCATGCGGAAAGTAGTCAGTAGCATTTTGATGTTTGCATTAATCTAAAAATGCTTGGCCTTGATTGACTGTTGGTCAAATCAAACTCCCTTCCCTCACAAAATACAACGTGACTATTCTGTTTCATTCAGCCAAACAGTTAACCATGGAAGTCTTCAGCACTTTAGATGGGGTTTCATGGGATCTTCAAGAAATAACTTTTATCTTTTGGCTTGTTATGTGTCTCATTGTATCACTCTAGAAAGGTATGTGAACCCTTACTTGTAATATTACCAAATGGTGTGGCCATTTTGGAGCTCCCTGCACAGTAGAAGCCCGGTTTGCAGGGCCCAGATGGGGAGGAGAGTCCCAGCTCAGCACAGAAGTGACCTGGCAAGCATGGCTGACATGCAGCATAAGAAGCCGCCCCTGGAAAAAAAAAGATGACCATGACTGGAGTGCACCATAAATGTAAGTTCAGGGGAAACTTTAATTTTTTAGAAGGAATAATCAACAAATATATTCAATAACTTCAGCTGAATTAGCATATTATGTCTCAATGTCACCAACAGTGCTTCCTTGAAATCCTTGAAGTGTTATATATGTCACCTTGTGTGCTGCTGAAGGTGCCAGCAGGACAAGGTATCATGTAACTAGTACCCTCAGGGCAGTAGGACCCAGCAGAGCAACGGCTTCCTGTGATGCCTCCCTCTGGTTGAGGAGAAACAGAAGCCTGGATACAGAGGTAACTGAGACACGGGGGTAGGGGGTGATAAAGGAAGAAAAGAGAGGAGAGATGTATTTTGTGCATGTGTGTGTGTGTCGAAGAGATTTCATGTATGTTGGAAGTAATGAAGTGAAAAAGACAGTGACAGACAATACAACAGATTCAATGGTTGCACAGGTCAAATAAGAGAAACAACACACCACATCTTTGCATAACCTGTCTGTCAACATGATTCAGAATTTGAGCTGCAAATATTTATCCTATGCTAACCCTGGAGAGCAGTATCCCGTCGGAGAAGCCAGTCCAGAAGAACTACAGTATCTCCCCGGAGGACAGGGTTCACACCCCACCTCGCTGGACATCCCTATCTGTCCGCTGAAGGAGCCAGCTGGGCATGGAAACGACACACCAGACTGCGTGCCTGTAAATAGATAATCAACCATAATATCTACAGATGGTCTAGGACTAAAGACCACAGAACAGTCTGAGTCATACTTGTCTTAATTGTTCTGTCACTGCATGGTGTCTATTTTGTGTAACTAATCAGATAACCACTTGTGATATAAGATAAAATAGATTAAGGCTTGTAGTCAGCTCAGACTGAAGAAGTCACCTGGTTGAGTGATGAAACATATCTGAATAAACGTCTGATCCAGTTGAACTGATGTGTTGAACTTTGTGGTAGATTAAGGTGTGTTACCCCCTGAAAATAGCTTCCCATATGACTTTCTTCCTGTCTAATCTATATGGAGTACTATATATGTGCTTTTATAAGCTACACCCTACAAATGTGACCTATTTCATCATATAACATTCATGAAATAATGTAAAATGTATATTTTTGGAAAGAGCATGCAGAGAGCTCGTTAGATTTCTCTTTTCCTTTTCCATATGGATTAGTGATTATCACTTATAGACAGCATGATCTCTGGCCTAAATATGTATTCATTCCTCATGTAGTCCTATAACAATTGAATTTTATCCTCTAAATTAAAGAGCGTTTCATCCTGCCTGTCCTACCTTGAGGGCAGTAGTGTCCTTTAGGACAAAGCATGGGCCTATCAGAACCAGACACATGTCCTGTGTTGAAATCCAGTGAGCGAGCACAATAAAATCCTGCCGGACATGTCATGCATTCTGCCTGTAAATTGGAAAAATGAAAGACATAAAGAATAAAACACTATATGACTGTCAATAGAGTTTCCTCAACATCAACAGCTATTAATGTTTGATGTTATGGAATCTCGCTTCAGATGTGACATGAGTTAAAGCTTCAGTCAGGTTGTCAGTCCCGGTTTCAAACAATGGCTAAATACACGAAAGTTGTTTCAAAAGAGTGGGCATGCAGATGCAAAAGTTAATATCTCCATGCAACTTTCAGGTTGTGCCGAAATTCACAGTAACTTTCAGGTTGTGCCGAGTACATATTCATTTCGTCCAAAGGATAAAATTCCAAGTTTAAGCTATTAGTCCTTAAACAATTATTTATGAATAGCTCTACTAACCACTTACAAAATGAAAAGTATCCATTATCTATTATTTCTAGTTATAAATAAATCCAGCGATGCAATGACAGTAATCTGAAGATTGGTAGTTTGATCCCGGCCCCTGCAGAAAGCTTTGCCGAGGTGTTCTTGAGCAAGACACAGAACCTCCTTGCTACTAAAGGCCTTTAATGGAATGGTGGCCTGTCCAGAGTGTCTTCCTGTCTTGAGCTAAATGAGCGCTGAGCCAGGCTCCAGCACTACTCCATGACCATAATTCAGATAAACATTAACAATGGATAAATGGATATTCAGTGACAGCGTCTGTTATAGCAGTAAACAGGATGCGTCAAAGTCTAATTTACAGGTTTCAATATCTGATATGATGAAAACATTGCAATAGTGCTTTTCATGCATTGTCACAAATTTTTCTCGCAAAGCATTCTGGGATCAACTTTTGGCCAAACGAACCTGAGAAACAGGCACTCCCTGTTGCTGAGAAGTAGATAATCAAACTCGTTTTAATTCCTGATTTAGAGATTGTAAGGGAAGAGGTAAATTCAACGGAGAAAGACGTACATGGTGCTTCATTAATAAAAGGCCCATTCGATTATTCGGTTTTTGAGTTGAAATGATGGCTTGGAATATCGCTGAGAGAAAAGGACAGGCAGTAAGTGAGATTTAATCGGCAGGGTTAGAGGTGGCATTGCAATTAACAAATGTAAATTTACTTGTCCTTATATAGCACTTTTTTAGTTTAGCAACCACCCAAAGCACTTTACAATGAATGTCTTACATCCACTGAGCCACTGCGGTGGGATACAAACCCAGTTACGTCTGACTTCAACTGTAGGCCTCGATCCTGAAATTGATGGTTTTAAGTGGTGAGAATTAAAATGGCACACTTGGAAAACAACATATCTGCTTCAGAAATTGATAAGGCAATACCAAGTCAAAGAAGGAGAGCATTTCCTTCATTTAATATCCCACAATGTTCAACTATGTTCATATATACCAGTATTCAGTTGAATCAGTTTCAGACCTGGCAATGGGAAGTATTTATAATGAATATGAAAAGATCAAATGTAAGTATCTTTCACCATCTGATCTAAACTTGAAAAGTGCTTCTTCCCACAAGCATATAGCTATCTTTTAGCATGTTCTGTTCTTTTCTTTACTTAGTTTCCAGGCTTTGGAAAGTCATACCCTCCGGAGTTACATCGGGACACCTCGTATCTGATTTAGATACCCTAACAACAATGCTTCACTGTCAACTTTTGAATCATGAGGTTGATGTTCCTTTCTAGTTTTCAGAATGCTTGTTTATAAAGTTGCAAGTCCTAACTTTGAGTCGAGATGATCGAATTGCAATCCCACAATACATAGCACACTATCTAGCAACCTATTCTTAGCATCTGAAGAAAATGCTATTAAGTGATAGAGACTCTTTTATGTTGCTGTTGTTGGTAGTATACAACTTTACTGCTGTAACAGTCTTTTGTAACGTAGATAGAAGCATTAAGCCTTGAGCTTCCTCTTCTTTACCTGCCCATGTAAGTCCTGGTAGGTCCCTGGCAAGCAAGGCACCTGACTGTCACTGCCAGGTGGACACATATTCCCTGGTGAGCAGGGCAAAGAGGAAGGGAGGCTGCTGTTTTTAGTGCCGGGGCAGTAGGATCCTGGAGTGCAGATATGAGAAGGGAGAGAGAGCCCTCTGCTGACACAAAGGAAACCTGCAAAACAGAATAAATAAGAAACTGGTCAAGTTACTTTTATTTGTATAACCAATAGTCACAAATTGGAAACCAAAAACTGTGCTGACAAATGAGCCAGGTTATATAATGCAAACATTATATTTTCACTGGTAAAAGTCGAACTTTGATTAAAACATGTATTGAAAGAGTCATGGATGAGCAACCTGGTGGACAAGGTAGACAGTCAGAGAGCTGAATGTTCCTGGTCTTGTTGCTGTAATGTCCAGAGGGACATGGTAATGGTGTTGAGGAGCCTTGGGGGCAGTAGTGACCTTCAGGACATCTATCACCTGTTAGTCCCC